>PVKE010001950.1:0-49038 GCA_004027555.1 Craseonycteris thonglongyai
CTGGGCAGCGGGCACTGTCCCGGGCTCGCCGGCAGCAGACTGTCCCCTGACCCTCACAATGGGGCCTGCAGGAGGCCTGTCTCAGGGTCGTCCACGCGGCACTCCTGGCGCTTTGGAAGGTGGTGTTTGTTGGGGGTCGTCCTGGCTGTCGTAGGCCGTTGAGCAGCACCCCCAGCCTCCACCCACTCCACGCCAGCAGCACCTGAGCTGTGACAACTAAACCCATGTTCGGTCGTGAGTGAGGGTCCCCGGGACAGGAGACCTCTGCGGTGTGATCATCGGCAGCAGGGACGCAGTGTCACTGCCCACGGGCACGGCCAGGTCCACGTTACCCTGGAGGTTGGATGTTTCCTGGAGCTGAGCTCAGAGAGCTTGGGTGGGCCACCCCGGGCCCCCGCCAGCGAAACCCACGAAAAGCACACAAATACGTGTCAGTACAGCAGACGTGGCCGCAAGGACGGGGTGGGCGGCCTGGTGGCCCCGACCCGCGTGCGTCCTGCGTGCGTGGCTGGGGTTTGGTGGGCGTGTGTGAGGGAATGTTGGTGGGCGTGTGTGAGGGAATGTTGGTGGGCGTGTGTGAGGGAATGTTGGTGGGGAGCCGTCCTGGCCCGCAGAGGGGTCTGAAGGTCGGGATGAGTCTGGGTCCCTTTATCAAATAAACCTTGCGATGACATTGGCGAGGCGGCTGCCAGGGAGAAACTGAGATAAAGGCGGCTCTGGGCCGGAGCCGGGAGGGCTGGCTGGGCTCTGCTCCCGCCCCCTCCTCTCCGGAGGCCGTGCTGGGGAGCAGGAAGCTGGGGCGGGGGTCCTCTGTCTAGCTTGCTTCCTGCCTCCTATGTGCAAAGCTGCCTGCCGGGAACAGAGAGGGTGGGCGCTTTGAGAGAGCGGCACGGGCTGGGGTGGCATCTCCCTGCCCCATCTGCCACACAGGCCCTCCCGGCCCTCTTGGGGTCCACGCAGCGTCCAGCCTCGTCTGGGCCTGGGTTCTGATCTGAGCTGCGAGGCTTGGCGTGTGCTTAGCCGGTGTGGTTCTTGAGCTCGTGGGGGAGAGGACCAGGTGGCTCGTCCGCTCTCAGCCAGGCCGCTCCCGTGAAGCACCTGGGACTTGTTCTTGCACAGCCGCCCCCGCTGCCTCCTGCCCCTGGGAGGGGGGTGGGGCGGCCCTGGCTGCCTCCCCAGGCTGGCCCGTGGCCTGCGGGGCCCAGGAACCAGGCTGGTGGAAGCAAAGGCCAGACATCAGGACGAAGCTCGGCGGGGAAACAGGCGTGGGTGAGGATGCCAGGTGGAGGGAAGCAGGTGGGGTGTGTGGGGCTCTTCCTCGCTGTCTCCCCCAGGACTGCTTACTGGTTTCATCAAAGAAGTAGTTTGCTGTTGTGTGAACGAGCGGGCACTCTCTCTTTCCGACTCTGTGCAGTGTGGGGCTGAGGGCGCCCAGCCCGGTGTGACCTCGCTCTAGCATGACCCCTTTCCCCCCCTGGCACGGGGCTGGCGGTCAGCACACTGATCCCAGGTGCACGCTCACAGCTCGACCGGTGGGCATCTCACTGTGAACCCCAGGAGCTCTGGGAAAAGGGGGACAAGCACATGGGCCCCCCAACTCCACCCCAAGTGGAAGACAGGGCTAAGCGTCCTTCCCGTATCTCTGTGAATCTCAGAACAGAAGCGGGGTCATCCCATGGACACAGCTTGTGCGTGTGGCTTTATTCTCTGACGACGCAGTCATTGTCTTGTTCTTGGGCATGCTCTCTGAGAGCCACAGCATCCAGCCCCCGTTCCGCAAGCAGCCCCCTGCGTGGGGACATTGTTGTAATAAATGTCCCTTGAGGTGCCCCTTCTACGATTGTGAGTAAGATTCCTCAAAACCGGGCCCCCGAGACAGGGAAGTCGCAGGGACTTGGGCCTGGCCTGTTCTCCAGGTCTCTCTGCAGTGGGTTCCTGCCCACCGCTGGGTGTTTTCTGTCTCCCCCCCCCCTTGCCCACTGCTGTCCTGGGCCTTTGGGGGAGGAGAGAGGGGTCCAAAGCAGAGAGCTGGCCTGTGGAGACTAGCACCGTCTGCTCAGAAATCAGCCGGTTTGGGTTCTCTGTGTTCTAGCATTTTGTTCGAAACCGAAGGAGCTGTTGGCAAAGCTGGGCATCTTCACTCTGGCTCTAGAATTAGTGCCGGGCATGTTGGCTGGGAGACGCTGAGCACCAAGTGGATGGGGGTGTGGGGGTGTCTGGGATGGAAGATACGGCCCTCCCCTCCCTGAGCTCACACCCTAGTTGCCGTTGGGGGTCAGAAAGGAACCTGTAGGCACAGTGCGGCCTGCAGAGGGGTGGGGAGCTGACATGGGAAAGGGGAGGGTCCCAGGGACATGTTGGCAGCACGGAGAGTTAAACCCTGACGGGATGTGTGGAGAATGTCAGGTGGTGGAGCCTCCAGCTGGCGTGGGCCTGTGGGCTGGGGAACGAAGCCCGCCTATGCGACAAGGGGGCCTCTGGGGGGCGTTGCCAAGCATCCCAACCCACCTGGCCCCACTGTGTCACCCAGCATCCCACCCCTTTCCTCTCGGGGAGCAGGGGAGCAGGGGCCTTGGGCTGGCCAGCGGAGCCGCCTCCTCCCGTCTCAGCCAGGAGCTCACCCCGAGGTTCCTGGAAGAGGACAGTGACAGCTAGTGCCCAGGGCCAAGGGGCTGCCGCCTCACTCCTCAGGAAGACAAGCCGACCTCAGCACACCCGGATTTAACATCATCGGGGCTCCACGGCTGGTCCCGTGGGGCCAGCACGGAACCCAGGGGCCCAGGAGCACAGTCGCCCCAGTGCTCAACAGAGCTGGGGGCTGGCAGGCCTGGCTCCCAGTCCTGCCCCAGCCTCTGTGGGGCTGCCATCTGGGCCTCAGTTTCCCCATCTGTGGCACCAAGACTAGACGACGTCTAACGTTCTTCCTGGGTCACCCCGTCCGTTAGTGCAGACATCCTGACTTCTCCTGGCTGCACAGGGATCTCACATTCTCCTAAATAAGCTCTCGTCTTGGCTTCAGCGAGTGTTGACACCGTATCCCTCAATATGAGGAGACGTTGGGGCTGAGGCCCGGGGCCGGGCCAAGCGGTTATGGGAGATCCACGGATCCCAGCCAAGCAGATGCGGGAGAGGAATGTGTGTGTTCGTGTAGTCGGCAGGCCCCCTGGGCACAGTGCATGGAACGGTGAGGACCCAAGTCCAGAACCGTGGCCGAGGCCCGAGGGCGGGCGGGCCGGGCCCAGCTGCTGCCCACCGGGACCCACACTTGCCGCAGACGGTCTGGTTGAGTGGGTGACCTGAGCTGAGCGATGTCACTAGCTGACTGTCGTCGTTTTGCAATAATCCTCTGAGATGCCTGGACCAGCTCTAGGCGTTCATGACCCTCGCGTTCCTAGAGGGAGAACGGGTGAGGGGGGAGCTGTCCACTCAGCAGCCAACCGGCCAGATGTCCTCGCCTCCCACACGCTGTCCTCGAGGCCAGCGAGGTTCCCCGTGGGAAGTGCTCTCCGGGTGTGGTCAGCCAGGCAGACCTGGGGCTCCCAGCGCCGTGGTGAGAACGGGACCGCTCGGGAGGACGTCTGGTTGGACACTCCGCAGGAGCCACGGTGAGGAAGTGATTTTCTTCTGAAAATTAATTGCAGACCAGAAGGCAATTTAATTTCCTTTCCTGGCAATGTGAAGTCCTCACTGTGGATTCGATGACTTTGGGTTGGGCTGAGCTCCCACCCGCATACATTCTACAGACAGCGGCTCTGCGGCCCGAGGCCCCTCCTCCACGGAGATGCATTTGCCAACTGGGTTTTGGCCGCTGCCTAAGAAGTCACTTCGCCGGATCTGTGCAGATGTGCTGTGACCCTGGGGAGCCGGGGCACAGGGGAGCATGAGCAGGGCCCCTGGAGGTGGACAAGGCACCTGCAGCCACTATTCAGGGTGTCCCGTTGGGGGCAGTGGTGTCTTCTTGCTGTGAGGAAGGACAGTGTGGCTGGAACAGGGGTGGTGGGGCTGAGGCCCCGGGGCATGCGCATTACAGAATTTCCTCCAGGCAGATCCATCATTTCTCTGAAGAGAGCTCTGAAAGCCTGACTCGGCAGCCTCTGCCGCTGTCTGTGGGTGCAGAAGGTTTTTTTTGGGGGGAGCCACAGCTTTCAGGAGCAGCTTGAAATCTGCAGTACAGATTCGGCTGGGGAGATGCACATCCCTCCAAGGAGTGTCCAGGGGCCAGACCCAGCATCGCTGAGGGCTGAGAGAGGAACCACGAGGCCAGACAGTTTGTGCGGAGCTTTTTAGATCCTCATACAAGGTCAAGTTTGTGAAGTGTTGTTTGAGCATCACACCTTTGTTTATTCTTATTCTTGGAAAATTCTGTTCTACCCACCATTCCTACCACCATTACCACTATCACCATCACCATCATCACCATCATCATTATCACCATCATCACCATCATCATTATCACCACCATCATCATCATCACCATCATCACCATCATCATCATCACCATCATCATCACCATCATCATCATCATCATCATCATCACCATCATCATCACCATCACCACCATCATCATCATCATCATCATCATCATCATCACCACCATCATCACCACCACCATCATCATCATCACCATCATCACCATCATCATCATCACCATCACCACCATCACCACCATCATCACCATCATCATCACCATCATCACCATCATCATCATCACCATCATCACCATCACCACCATCACCACCATCATCACCATCATCATCACCATCATCACCATCACCACCATCATCACCATCATCACCACCATCGTCACCATCATCATCATCATCACTGCCATCATCACACATTAGCTTTCTGGACCAGACCACTGAGAGGGATCTCACAGCCCCGAGCAGAAGGTTTTTAGAATCAGGAATGGCCGCTGAGCCTTCGGAGGGTATAAAAACAACGAAGATCTCTGAACGTACTGCTCACTCATATTTCTTCCCTCTCCTGTGGATTCAGGGCCCCTGCAGACGGCTGCACATGCTCTGATCCATGCCCACCTCCTGCCTCTGGGACCCCTGAGATCCTCATTTATTTAAGGGGTGACTGAGTTTGGTGGATGTGCCTGGTGTTTGGGGGGCAGGGGCTGTTGTACAACTAAATGCCCTGAGAACTGTAACACCGCCATGAGCTAATGTGATCTGAAAAGGCTGGACATGCTGGCCCGCGTCTGTGGGCACATGTGCCCGAGCCCTCCTGCGGCATTGACCCAGAAAGGGGCGCTTCAGCCTTGTTCTCATGATACACGTGCCTGGAGCACCTGCAGGGCCTCCGATTCAAGCCGAGGTGGAGACCCAGCCCCTCTGTGGACTTGAATCATTGCCAAGGAAAGCTGGTGGGAGGTTCAGCGATGTACCAAACATGGATCAAGCCCCTCAGACCCACATCTTACCAAAACCTGGGCAGATCCCTCCCACTTGAAAGGATACGAGTGGATCAGTGTAGGGTACTGCGTGTGGTTCTGTTCTGAGCCCACTTCCTCTCTTCCTCGCTCTTGGTACCCAGAACATCAAGAAAGTGTAAATTGCTCAGTCCCTCTGGGATGTGGGTGCCATACATGGACAAACGGGTTTGGTTTCGTCTTTAGCATCTTAACCACTTTTAAGCCTATGGTTCAGTTGTGTTAAGCACATTCACATTGTTGTACAACAGAGCTCCATGCATTTATCATCCTGCAGAATGGACACTCTGTTCGTTAAACAACACCCACCCCTCCCTGCCCCCCAGCTCCTGGTAACCATCACGCTGCTTTCTGTTTCAATGAACTTGCTACTGTAGATACCTCATGTAAGTGGAATCACATGGGATTTGTCTTTCTGTGACTGGCTTATTTCACTTCACATAATGTCTTCGAGGTTCATCCAGGAGGTAGCCTGTGTCCGGATTTCCTTTCCTGTTAATGGCTGAATAATAGTCCATTATGTCTACGGGGGCTGTCCGGAAAAAATCCAACCGTTGTCACAATCATAAGAACAGTTACATGGCTGGATACTTTCCGGACAGCCCTTACATATATCACTTTTTTTAAATCCATCACCTGTCCATCACCTATCTTTTCTTCTAGGAGTTTTACAGCTTTACATTTTGTGCTTTAATCTATTTTGAGTTAATGTGATAAGGGTCCAACTCAATTGTTTTGTATGTGGACCTTCAGTTTTCCAACACTATTTGCTGAAGAGCCTGCCCCTTCTCCACTGTGTGACCCTTGTTGAAGGTCACTAGACCACATGCACAAGCGTTTATTTCTGGACTCTCTTCTCTGTTGCATTGGTTGATTTGTCTGATTTTGTGCCATTACCACACTGTTTTCATTATGATAACTTTGTTGTAAGTTTAAAGTCAAGAAGAGCCTTGTTTTTCCTTCTCAAGATTGTTTTGGCTATTGGAGGTCCCTTGAGATTCTATATGAATTTTAGGATGGGTTTTTCCATTGCTTCACGAAATGCCGTTGGGGTTTTGAAAGGAAATGCATTGAATCTGTAGATGGCTTTGAGTGGTATTAATATCTTGATGATATTAAGTCTTCCAGTCCATGGTCATGGGATGTCTTTCCATTTATTTGTGTCTTCTTTAATTTCTTTCACCAATGTTTTGTAGTCTTCAGTGTTTAAGTCTTTCATCTCCAAGGTCAGGTTTATCTTTTTTTTCTAAGATTTATTTTTATTGTTTTTGACAGAGAGAGAGAGAGAGAAGGGGGAGGGCCCAGAACAGTCTCCATAGTTGCACATCATTGGTTTTTCCACATAGTTTCATTCCACAGGTGGGTGCGGGGCTGCACAGGGCAGGGACTGGGCCGGGGTCTCACCCCGGTGAGAACCGAACTGGGGGCACTCCCCAGCTCAGCATATGGGTCCACACGGGCCGGGGCCAGGATTTGATCCTCTGTCCCCAGGGCTGCAAAGTGAGCGCTTAACCCACGAGCCATCCCGGCTTCCCAAGGTTTATCTCTTAAGTATTTTATTCTTTTTGATGCTATTGTAAGTGTGATTGATTTTGTTTGTTTTTTAATTTTCTTTTTGGATTGTTCATTGTTGGGATATAGGCATGTAATTGATCTGTGTGTTGATTTTGTCTCTTGCAACCTTGCTGAATTTGGTTATTATTAATAGTTCCAACAATATCTGGGGAGTCAGGTAAGGAAAGGGTTTAAGCCAAACTGGTGTACGTCCTTCTTGAGGAGCTTTCTGTGCTCATTCTGTGATTCCATCCACTGCCCGTGGTTACCGTGAGGGGCAGGGCTGTTTTGCCAGGGGGCGCGGGTTGGTGGTGTTGCTTGGGGCTTGCTGTTCAAGTCCATCCACGCCAACGTGTACTGGCGCATGGATGTGCGCTGGGCATCACACATCCCATGAACTTGGTGCTCACACACACTGGCCTCCCCCTATTGATCAGATGGGGGCCCTGAGGCCGGGAGAGCGCACCCCCTGTCGGTGGCTTGGAGGTTCTGCATGGCACTACTGTTCCCACCCAAGCCTGGCTGACCCAGAGCCCCGGTTCCGGATGTCCCCACTCTCGGCCTATCCCCTTCACTACGCATCCCTACTCCGCAGCGACCTCGTCCCCATCTCCACAGCGAGCCCAGGACCTGCGAGTTTAGGAAGGTGCCTGCCGTTCCCGGGCTCTTTGCCTCACTGTGCAGGGACGCGGTCGTTCACCTGCTCCTGGTTTTCCCTCCTCCGTGCGGGAGGTGTTCATGCAGCCCCTCCGCGGGCCGGGCCGCGCTCTCGGTACAGCGGAGGGTGCAACGCAGCAGCCCCCACCAGCAGGCCCCTGGGAGCTGGGGAGGGGCCTCGTCCTGCTCATGAATTCAGGCGGCGCCCGAGTGCCTGGCCCTCTGCCTTAGCTGGGGGGCGTGTGTCTGACTCGAACTCTTAATCCTGGGGGCGCGAATGGGTTGAGCTTTAAAAAGAATTTTTCAGTCTCCAAATGAGATTGGCCTTGAGCCCCAAAGCTCCTGGGCAGGCTGTCTAAAATTAGAACCCCGGTGACAAGGCCATCTTTGTCAGGGGCCTCTGTGCACCAGGGGAGCGGGGAAATGTCAACAATACGTTTTCTGTGTCAATTGTGAGTTTTCTTGAGAGGCCTGGGCAAATGGCAACTTGGAGCAAATTCGTGCTGTTTCAAAAGCTTTCAGAGCCCAGCCCCACGACAGCGGGATTGAACGTGTTGGGTTTAAGAGGGGTTGGGTCGGTGGCCGGGAGCGTGGCCTCCGCTCCCCTGTGCGGGCACCCCCGGGCGGGGGCCACACCTGGGGGGCCTCTCGGCTCACAGCGTGGATGGGTTCAGCTCCCCTCTCTGTGAGCTCTGTGGCCGGGCGGGCTCTCACTGTCCTGTGAGCTGAACGGTCCTGGGCTGAGCGCTCAGGCCTTACCCACAGGAACACTGTGGGTTTGAGGATTTGCCTGAAGGCCTGGGTGTGTAAATGCAACCAAACCGAACGTGTAGGACAAGTCCCACGCTGGGGGTGGGCTCCATGCAGCTGCTACAGCCTGGGACACAGGTGTCCAGAGACCAGCTGTCCCCGTTAGCCCTGTGTGAGCTAAGGATCTCGAGGGGAGGTCATCCAGGATCAGGGTGGGCCCTCAGTTCAATGACAAGTGTCCTGATAAGCGATGAGAGAGAAGACAGATGCGGATGGGAGGCCACGTGATGATGGAGGTGGAGATTGGGGTGGCGCAGAGTACTTGGGGCCCCCGGAGCTGGGAGAGGCAGGAAGGATCCTCTCCTGGAGCCTCTGGAGGGAGCGCAGCTGGCTGATACCTTGATCTTGGCCTTTGAGCCCAGAACTGGGAGGGAAAGCGTTTCTGTTGTCGGAAGCCCCCCGTTTGTGGTCATTGGTGATGGTGGCCCCACGACACACACACGGTCAGAAGAGCCGAGGCCTGGGCACTTTCTCCTGCTCTCAACGTCAACAACCCTTCTCCCCGTGAGGATTTCCAGCGTGCTCCTGGGAAGCCTCCTTGGGAGGCCCCACTTTTTGGTGGGGAGCCGACCTGGGCCCAGGACAGACACTGGCAGGTGCTGTCCTCCAGCGAGAGCGGCAGCTGGGCCTCGGCCTTTGTCGTGTGACCCCTGCCTGTGCCCCCAGGTCCGGGCCATGAGGCTGTCCTTCGTGGGGGAGCTGGGCTGGGAGCTGCACATGCCGGGGCCGTCCTGCGTGCCCGTGTACCGGGCCGTGATGGCCGCAGGGGCCAAGCACAGTCTCATCGACGCGGGCTACCGGGCCATTGACTCCCTGAGCATCGAGAAAGGTGAGCTCGGGGTCCGGACGGCACTGGTGGGTGGCCCAGAACCATGCTGCTCCCACGCCTGTCACCCTCCCTGCCTCGGGACACTTCCCACTCGCCCCAAATGGTCTGTTTCCCCAACCCCCCTCGAGGATCCATAAACTGGGAGTTCCACTCGGGCCAGGGACAGTGCGGGGACCTCTGACAGCCGCCCTTGGTGGGGGGAGGAGGCGATTGCCCAGTTGGGTGGGGGCGGGGCCCCGGCTGGGCTTGGATTCGGTGCCTGGGGCCTCTTCACAGCCCCCACCTCAGCACCCCCAGCCCGTGGTTCAGAGGCTGGCATGCTGGTGGGCAGCTGGTGGGGGGCACTGAGCCCTTGGTGTGTCCCCCCTGCACACAGGCTACCGGCACTGGCACGCAGACCTGCGGTCCGACGACAGCCCCCTGGAGGCGGGCTTGGCCTTCACCTGCAAACTCAAGTCCAGCACCCCCTTCCTGGGCCGCGAGGCCCTGGAGAGGCAGCGGGCCCAGGGCCTCCAGAAGCGCCTGGTGTGCTTCACCGTGGACGAGTAAGTGGCCCGTGGCCCTGAATCCGCCCAGAGGGTGGGGCCAGCAGGGCCCATGGGGACGTGGAGAGGGCACGCCCCTTCCCACGCCGATTTTAAAGGCAAGACCCACCGAGCTGCTGCTCGGGCCTCGGGAGGGTGAGCCCTGCCCGGAGCTGGCTCCCCAGTCACAGGGCTGTGACCTCCCACTGTGTCCCAGTTAAATCTCCCACGTGGGGGAGGGGACCGGGATTGGGGGGAAGGGCCAGGCTGGGGCCACCATCCCACTTATAGTTGGAGTCCTCAGACACCAAGGACAGGTGGCTTATACCAGCCTCACCGCAGAGGTGGAAGGGGAGCCCCTGTGTGGGGGCCCTGATGTCCCCACTGTGCCCTGAGGGGTGGCTTTAAAGCTTGTGGCTCAGCTAGGTCCTCAGGACCCCAGACTGTCCCTGTGTTCTGGGCGCCTGGCTTGCACGTGGGCAGAGTCACTCGGAAATGACAGCTCCCGCTGGTGTCAGACAGGAACCTGAGTAGCAGCAACAGTCTCAGGGCTGGCTTTGCAGTTGGGAGCTGACAGCCAGCTTCCTGAGCTTTCAAAGGGAGTGTCAGGAGTGATGAGGGGAAGGGAGACGGAGGGGGAGCAGAGCAGTGGTGTGTCACCTCCCGCGGCTTCTGCCTGCTCCTCGCAGGCTGCTGCCCACGTCCCCGGGAGCAGCTCAGCTGCGGTTTGGGGGCCCAGGCTGAGCAGGGCTCTGCAGTGGGGTCCGCAGCTTGCAGCCCCTGTGTTTCGGGGGCACACAGCCCAGATGTTGGCTGTGAGGTGGCAGAGAACTCCTGCCACTTAACTCTGGGCCCACGGAGAGGCGGGGGCTCCCTGCGCCCATTTCCTTGTGCCATGATGTGGGACCACAGTGAGATGGAAGGAGACGAGGATGTGTTCACACAGCCCCCTTTCATCCATCCTCATTCATTGGACGGGTGGGGCCCAGACCACCTCAGCCCATATCGCAGGACCAGGGGGCACGCAGACCCTGTCCCGGCCCTTCCACTCGGCGTCGGGTTCCCAGGCACCATCAGCAGCGGCGTGGTCCACTTCCCACTCCCCTCTGTCCCCCCTCCCCCTCCCCAGGCCAAAGCAGGGGTGTTGCTGGGCAGGGGGGGAGGGGAGCTCTGGGGTCCCAGCGGTCTGTATCGCTTCTTCCAGGAAGGTGCCCATGTTCGGCCTAGAGGCCATCTGGAGGGATGGCTGCGTGGTGGGCCACATCCGCAGGGCCGACTTTGGGTTCACCATCGACAAGACCCTCGCTTACGGCTACATCCGGGACCCCAGTGGTGGGCCGGTGAGTCCTATTCCCCAGCCCTGCCCGGGGCTTCCGAGTGCTGGGCACAGGGGCACGCCAGGCGGCTGAGTCATGGGGCACCGTCGGCACCTGTTCCGGTGTTTTCCTTCTGAGAGGATCTGCCTTTGCCAGCTCCAGGCTTCTCGGGGTCAGGAGGAGGCGCTGGGCGGGGCTGGCATCCTTGTGCCTGAGACCCCCACCGCGCGCCGCCAGCCCCTGCTCCGGGAGGGCTCTGGGGTGGGCGGCAGAGGCCTGGACTTGGACCCTCCCCAGATCCACGTCCCTCCTCTTCACCCAGACACGGCCCAGGCAGGGGGGCCCCACGCAGGCCAAGATGGCAAGACCCTCAGGAGCTCACCTGGGCTGGGGAGAGGGGTGGAGGGCAGAGAATTGAGCATCACGGCCGAACGCAGAGGCAGCCCTGGTCAGGGGAGGAGGGAGCCAGTAGGCTCCCCAGGAGGGCGGCCCCTGTCTCGGGCTGAGGGTGTGGAGCTGCCCCTGAGCAGCCCCCGTCCCCATGCCGAGGCCCCCACGGGGGGCTCACTGCCCTGTGCCCCCACCTGAGTGAGGCTGCCTTCCCCTGGCCCAGGTCCCGGCCCACAGGCCCCACCGCCCAGCTCCCCTCTGAGCTTGGAGAGGCGGCTGCGGCCTTGGCCTCTCCCACCTCTGCGGGGCCCCTGCCCCCTGCCTGGCACCTTGACGTGGCCTGTGGGTCTGTGACGTCATCTCCCGTCTGTGGAGGGAATAGGGGCGTGGACGGGTTTGGGGGCAGCGGCTCTCTCTGAGCCCCTCGCACACAGGTCCCCAGCCCAGCCCTGCCGCAGGCCCTGGCGCTGCTCACCAGCCACGGCAGATGGGGGGCCCGGGAGGGGCGTGAGATGCTGCTGAAGGCCCCCCTCCTGAGAAGCCCCCGGCAGGAAGTGACGGGTGACTTCGGCCCTCCTCCTCTCTCCTAGGTCTCGCTGGACTTCGTCAAGAGTGGGGAGTACGCGCTGGAGAGGATGGGGGTGACCTACCCTGCCCGGGCGCATCTGAAGTCTCCCTTTGACCCTGACAACAAGAGGGTGAAGGGGATCTACTGACCCGGCCTGGGGGCAGGGCCTCAGCTGCTCAGAAGGCCAGAGACCCCCCACCCCACCCCACTGATTCCCACGGGGCCCACACTGCTCAGACCCCGGCCAGAACTGGGACCCCCACTGCCCTCAGGCCAGCCTGCTACCCACCCCCCCACCCCCAGATAGGACAGAGAGTAGGGAGAGGACCCAGATGGCCTGTGCCCCGTCACCGACCCAAGGCTGGTCTGGAGTCCACCCCCAACGCAGCCCTGCAGCCTCTTGGGCTCAGGGACCCCTGCAGGCTTCTGGAAGGTGCCGAGCAAACACTAATGCGCAAGGAGGCAGAGGGGCTTCGCCTGCTGGTAGCGCTGCAGAGCTGCCAAGGGGCAGAGCGGGACTGACTGGTAATGTCTGCCTTGGCCGCAGCCCTAGAGCTGTAGCACCCGTGCCGATCGGCGCCGGCCCTGCGATCCAGGCCGCTCGGCAGCAGGGGCGTCTGTCTCCCAGGCCCCGGGCGGGGAGGGCATCCAGAAGGAAAGCTCTCTGTGCCTTGACCCCTCAGTTCTTCACACAGGCCGGCCTTCCGAGAGCTTCCAGCCCGTGAGGCTGATGAGCAGAGGCTGTGGGTGGAAGGGGCCTGAGGCCCACGCAGAAACCCCATCTCCTGCCTCAGTTTCCCTGGGAGTCCCCTCATGAGGTCTGCCTGGGTGGCCCTCGTCCTTGCCATGTGATTACGACAAAGCTCCTGTCCTGTCTGCCTTCTCTTCCAGCTGCTGGGGAAGGACCTTACACAGGGCCTTAAAAGGGGGTCCCCCCCGCTCCCCTTCTCTGGCCTTCGGAATTCTCACCTGTCGTGTGACCCTCTCCGTGTTCGCCTCACCCCCAGTAGGATTTCGTTGCCCGCTGGGCAGCCCAGGGGTGCAGGCCCGGGCTGCCCCCCGAGGCTCACATGTCATACGTCACCCCTAGTCTGGCTGAGCTGGAACAGGTCAGGCAAATAAAGGCGAAGCGACAGAAGACGCATGGGTTTCAGATGGCCTTCGTCCCCCTTGTCAGAGCCCAGAGGAGGTGGGCAGCCGGCATCCCAGGCGGGCTGGCCTGCTTCTCTAGGCTCTTTGCTTTGGCCACAGAGCCTGGGTTGAGCCCCTGTCAGGGTTCATTCGCAGCCTGTCCTTGTCCTTGGGGGTGGGGGTGGGGCTGAGGAGGAGGAGGTCGGACCCAGGTGCCAGCCCCGCTCCTTCCTCGGAACCAGGAACTGTCTCAGGCTTTGCTCCTGTTCTGCGTTTGCTCTTCTCAGGAGGAGACAACGTGACAGAGGCTGTCATGAGCCACCTGCAGCCTCTTGTAGCTGCCCCCACCCCCTGCACCCCCAGCCCCAGCCCAGCTTGCCCCCCGCCTCGTCCCCCCTGGCTCCCTCCACATCACTCCCCTCTGAGCTCATCCCACCAGTGACCCCAGGCCTGTCCTTCCTCATTCTAGATCTGCAGACACCTGTGGCCATATCTAGTTTTGTGGGTTTGCCTGTATAAAATGGGCGTCATGCCAGGAATTCCGGGCAAAGGGGGCTGCAAATCAAGAAAAGAGAAAGGGGGCCTCCCATGCCCTCAGCAGGGCCTGGTGCTCGGGGGAGGGGTGCCCTGTGGGGGGAAGGCCCCTTCTTAGCCAGAGCTCCCACTAGCTGCTGCCCATCAGCAGTGGGTCTCTCAGGAGAGGAACGGGGTCTGCTTCCTAGGGCAGAAGACCCAGGCCAGGGGCGGAACCTGCCCCAGGCCCGCTCCTGAGCCTGCCCCGCCTGTCATCTGAGGCTCTAAAGATGACGGAGGGCCGGCGGCTCTCCGGCCTCTGTCGGGGCTGGCATTTGATTTATAGGACGCAGTGCAGAGCGGATGTGTCCGCTTGTCCCCGGCTCTAATGAAGTGGTTCGCAGAAGGAGAAGCAGCCGCTTAGCTGGCGTCTGTCGGGGGGTGGGGGGGGCGGCGCGAAGGCTCATCCATCACCCCCTCTCTGCAGCGTTTTGCTGAACGGGCTAAACAGGGCTACTCTGTTACTCCCGGCAGACACCACGGAAGAGCCAAACTTGGCCTTCACGGGGAGGCAGCTGAGAGGGGAGGAAGGTGGGGCGGGGCGGGGAGCGTGGACGTGTCTGGTTCCACCACGGGGTGAATGCTCCCACGAGGCTGCCCTCTTCGCTTTCACTGGGGGCCGCCCCGCGTGGGCGCTTTATCGTCTCGTTAACTGATCGGGCATTGGCCCCATTTTACAGATAAGAACACTGAGGGGCAGGGATGGGACAGGGTCCCCAGGTCACGTGTGCTCCTAGCGTGGCGGCCTCCAGAGCCTGTTCTGCTGAGGACGGCGGAACCCCAGGCTCCTGACCTCGTTTCCCCCTGGAGCGCGGGCCCCAACTCGCCCTCGTCGTTGCGCTGTTGCCGTCGGTGGCGGTAAGAGTGGGGGCGGGCGTGTCCCTTCAGGTGGGCGACAATCTGTTTGCCCTGCAACGGAGCCGTTTCCTGGGCACACCTCTAACGAGCTACGTGGCTTGGGCAGGGAAGCCACCCACAGTGACAAACGAGCCGCTCGGCAGGGAAATGTTTAAGTAGCATGTATATTCGTCACACACCAGCATGAAGCGCCATCAGTGGGGGCAGGGGACGCGGGTGAGTCTGCCCCACAGTCAGGCGTGGCTCGTGTGTGTCCCTGGGGGTCTGGTCCCTCCTAGCGAGATGAGCTGGGCCGTGGGGACACTGGAGTCTAGACCACCCCGCTGGCTTATCTTCACGCTGGGTCAAAAGGCTGTGAAGGGGGATCTTGGTCTTCTCAGTCCTGGGGGGTCCCCAGGGAGCTCCCGAGGGGTCCTCTTGGCCATGCACGGGGGAGACTGCTGGAAGGGACTGTGGTCTCAGGCAGGGGCATGATCCAACCCCTTCATCCGGGGCACACAGAGCTATTTCATGGGGTTGTCAGAGAGTGGGGGTGCACAGAGCTGGCATGAGCCCACAGGGATGGCAGGGGGGCAGCAAGGAGGTGCCCCCCTCAACCTTGGCCCCCACCGATGCTGACCACGGTGGGGCCGGCAGGGCTCTGACCCCGGCTGGCTGGGCACCGCGGGACGGGCTCTTCCAGCTTAGAGATGATCTCTGGCAGGGGTAGCAGATCCCATTCACCCTGCAGGGAAGGGACCAGGAGGTAAACTGAGGCTGGAGTGGCAAAACAGGGCATCATCTCTTCAGCCACTTTTCCCAACGGCATCTAGTGTTCTTGCCCTCAAACTCACCTTGTCCCAAACCAAACTCCTCCCCCCCTCAACACCCCCCTGCCCTGTCCCCCCAACTACTTGGGGCTCTTACGTGGAGGTCATCCCGGCCCCTCCCGCTTCGGTCTTCACCTGAACTAAGCAGCCAGCACCCCTGGGTACAGGCTGATGTTGTAGCCATTTGTCCCCACAAGGCTGCCTCAAGTGCCACATTTGCACCCACATCCGACGCCCACCCCACACGGCTCTCGGAGGAGCTGGAATCATCAGCCTCTCCCGTGGAGCTGGGGCTGTTTGAGCCATTCAGCCGGCTCCCAAATGCTCCCAGGACACCTGCCTCCCGGATGCGCCAAGCCCTCCGGGCCTAACTTGCCAGCCCGCCTCCCGTGGCAGCTCCCTGGGGATAGATGAGCCGCTTTGCCTCCCGATGCGCCTCAGCTAAGGAGGCGGACCCAGCCCCCAGGTTCAGGCTGCTGGGTGTCTCCCCCCTCGCTTTATTTTTAGGCTCTGGGGGAGGTGGCTGGCTCCCTGCTCAAACCACGGGGATCAGTCCCGTGATGTGGCCCAGGAGAGGGTGGCCGCCTGCCCACGTGGCTGCTGTGGGTTTCTCCCTCTGCAGGCCGGGCCGTCTGTCTGCGCCTGTCTGTCACCAGCTGATCTGTCTGTTTGTGTGAGCGCTTCTTGCCAGCTCCTGGGAGGAGAGTTTTGTCATCCCACGCAGGGCGTCTGCCGAGCTGGGGCTGATGTGGGCTCACAGTGGGGGAGGCAGCTGTAGGACTCGCCGCTGGGCACCCAGGGCAGGGCTATGGGGTGCCCACCTGCCCCACTGGGGGCACCCCCAGCGCACCCACCGGGCGGGCATACCTGGAAGCGGACGGCCGAGGACTTGTTGCAGTGCATGGAGATGGGGGCGAAGCCATACAGGGCCTTGAGCATGTCTCGGCTGAAGGAGTTCCAGGGGACACAGGCAAACTGCTCTGGGACAGAGGCCTGGGGGCAGGTGTAGACTTCCTCACCATTGAACCTGGGGAGGCGGGAGAGGTTCAGTCTGGGATGTGCAGGCGGGAGGGCACAGGTGACACCTCCCTGCAGACTGGATGGCCCTCCGCCCGGCTTCCTCCATAGGGGGCTGCTTAGGCCGAGTCCAGGCTCAGCAGGAGATGAGTGCGGGGATAGATTAGTGATCCTGCCCCAGGCTCCTCTGGGGCAGAGGGGGAATGAATGGCTACCACATGCCTGCTGATCCACCCAGCTCTGAGAACCTCACCTGGATGCCTCCCCGCCCAGCTGCCTGACAGCCTAGGGGCTTCTGGGGCGGGGTTCCCCGGCTGTGCCCGGGGCCGGGGTGCACAGGCAGGCCCCGCCCGGGGCATCGTCACCTGCTCACAAGGTGGAAGTACTTCTGCAGGAAGCCCGCGTCCACAGCGCTCTTGCAGAGCTCCAGCTGCGTCTGCGGGTAGTAGTGCACGTAGTTGACGCACATCTCCTCTAGGATGCCGAAGCCCCCCTGCGAGACGGGGAGGCGCCTGTCAGCTCCGGGCCTGCTCGCTCAGATTGGGGACCTCAGCTTTGAGCTCCTCCATGGGCTCAGCGCACCCCTGGCTTCGTGCATTCCTCGGTGCAATGGCACCCACAGAGCCCTGCGCCCCCAGCCCCCCGTGAGCACTGCTGGTTCTGGAATGAATGAGAGAGCGGCATGCCCGCCGGCAGCCCACACTCTCGGTGCAGGAGCCAGACTCGCCCTCATGAAAGTGTAGACGGTGCTGAACCGGGAGCCCCAGGCCTGCTGCACTCCACCGGGGGCAGGTGGCAGGGAGAAGTGAGGGCGCTCACCACGGTGGCCAGCTTCCGGTCTTCCGTGTTGTAGGTGCAGGACGTGATGAGCATGTCCCCCTGTAGAGCCAAGACAACAGACGCCCATCGGCACCTGCCCGCCAGGAGTAACAGGTATACCAGGCCTGTCCCCATGGGTCGTGACCGAGGGCCCCCGGGAGTAACCGCTCGGTTTCCGTGGCCCCTTAGCACATGGGTGACGGGCAGGCCCGCGGGGGGGTGTGGACTGGTTGCCCATGTCACGGCCCTCAGTGAACTTGGGCAAACCCCACCCGCTGGGCTCTCCCTTCTGCGTGGTCGGATGCCCCGCTGTCGGCTTCTGCTCCCTCATCTCTCGCCCCAGCTCTCGGGCTTTGTGGTCAGCAGATGCCCGTCACATCACCGGGAACGTGGTCTGGTCCTAACCCCTCTGCGGCCTCTAGTGAGCCTCCCTGCGGAACAGCCCTGCCCCTGCCCCTGCCCAGACAGGGGAGACCGCCACACGGCCTCTGCCCACCCAGGCCTGCCCGGGTACTCACCGGGTGGACAGACACGACTTTCTTCAACATGCGGATCTCCTGGGTGGGCAGAGGGAGGGCAAAGGGAAGTAGGGGGCTTCAGAGGGCTGCAGACCCTGCCCCAGCCACCTCTCCCCTCCCCAGCCCTCTGGGGATATAAGTTGTCCCAGCCCCTTGGGGGGGGGAGTCAGGACTGGCTAAGTTTGGCCCCTACCAGGTAGGGTTGTGGTTTCTAAGAGGCTACCACTGGTCCATTCGGGTCCCCCAAATTCTGCAGCCGGCCACACCCCAGAGTCCCTCCGTTAGATTGAACCCCCAAGACACAGAGCCGGCCACTGTGCACCCCATCAGGTGTCTGGGCCTGGCCCAGGGGTAGGAACCCCGGCACTGGGTGCTTCTGGGGCTGTCAGGGAAGAGAAGGTCAGACGGGCCCCGGTGGGCGGGCCTACCTGAAAGTGAGGGCTGTAGTGGCTGTCCCTGTTCACAATCTCCCTCTCCCGGCCGTCCCGGGCCAGCGTGGTCACCACCTTCCGCCCGGTCAGGTGCGTATGGAGCTGAGAGGCGAAGATGTGGATTCCCGAGGGAGGCAGAGCCTGCGGGGTCGGGGCGGCGGGTCAGGGGACCCCATGGGGGACCCTGACGGCGGCCCTCTGCTGGGTGCTGGCACAGGCCGTGAGGACACGGCCCCCGCTGCCCCTGCAGGCCTCGGCAGGCCCGGCCCCACTCACCGTCTGGGTGCACTTGTCCGTGCAGTAGCCGGTGAGGACGAAGGCCGTCTCCCGTGGGGGGATGGCCATCACGGGCGTGTACACCAGGCCCAGCTCCAGGATACCCGCGTCGAAACGCCGCAGGGTGGCCGTGTAGTGCAGGCGGATGCCCGAGGAGTCCCGCCGGCCTGGAAGACGGGGTGATCCCCACCCCCCCGGGAAGACTGACGCCCAGCGGCCCTGAGCCAGAGGCAGCTCCGGTCACCCCACCCTGCTTCCGCCTGCTGCCTGCCGCCTTTGTCCCCGCACCCATGTGCGCTGTCGTCACCCTCACTAGACTCCATGAACACGCACCGAGCCATCCCCACGGGGAGCGGAAGACCCCCTGTTTCTGTGCAAACTCGGGTGAGGGCTGTGGGGGAAACTCGAGAAAGGTGGGTCACAAAAACCGTGCGGTTGAGCCAGGTGGGGTGAGACGCCTGCTGCCGATGTGGGGTACCTCTGTGCACCTCAGACGGCTTTGCCAGGGCTCTGGCGTCCCCCGCCACGCTGCAGGGGCCCTCGGGAGGGCCTGTCGGCACAGTTGGGGCAAAGAGCAGGCCATGGAACTGTGTCCACCGGCCCACGCGTCTGAGAGGGGGAGGGGAGAGGGGAAATCTGTCCGCGGATGAGGACTTAAGCTGCCCGCTCTTTGCAGCTTCCCACTTCACTGCGGGACCGAGGCAGCCCCAGCGTGGGTGCCTACTGAGTAGGCCCCTCAGGTAAAGCCTGGGCGGGGGTGTGGACCCCAGAAGAAGCGCCGCATTAAGGGCTCAGCCTCCTGGCTCACCCACAGTCCGGGCCCCACTTGGCCAACAGTGTGCTGTGTGCTGTCGGGCAAGTTGCTGTTCGTCTCTGGGCCTTAGGCCCATCATGGTCCAGCCTTGCCTGCCCGCTCTTGCAGTTGCTAATTGGAGAGTCTGTGACACTCCCCACCAGCCTCTCAGCAGCCATTTGGAGCTGAGGGTCAGGCCCGAGGATGCTGGCAGCCACCGGCACACAACCACGTGGCCCTCAGTAGCCATGCCCCTGTCCCGAGCCTGCCTGGAGTCACTCAGTGAGGAGGTCCTGGGTCCTTTGGGGTGGAGATGGGACCAATCCCATGGGGGAGACCAAGGGGCTGGACATGGCCCAGCCGCTCGGAAGGCACAGTGGAGCTGGGAGCCGGGGGTGAGAGCCCAGGGGACCAAAGCATCGTCGTCCCCACTTTACAGGTGAGGAAACTGAGGCTTAGATCACAGGCCTGGGAAGAGACTGAGCTGGGATCAGAGCCCTGGGCATAGTTGGGGGGCCCGTAGCTGCCTGCTCATTTGCTCATCTGAACGGCCCCTCCGGCCTCTGCCCCCTCCTGTGCTCACAGCCTCCATGTCTATGGGCTGGCAGCACCAGAGGACAATAATAAAATAGGAGATGCAATTGGTCCAAATGCAGATGGGGATTAAATGACAAGATAATCGCGGGATTTTGATATTTGTAGCAAAGCCGCCAGGTCTCCAGGTTGGTTAAGTGACAGGAGCATCCTTATACTTGGCAAAGACCCATCAGTACAGCCAGATAATCAGGGAGAGACAGACTCCTCTACGCATTAGAAGCTTTGAAAAATCTATTTGCTTCCGGGGTTTTAAACGAGCAATAAATCCCGTGTCACGCTAAGGCCCAGGCCCGCTGGTGCCGTGCGGGCAGGCTGGAGCTAATTCCAGGAGCCACGCCAAGTATCAGGGATGCCGCCGGGAGAAAATCGCTGCAGCTGGGGGTCGTGCCCGGCCTGCCCCCCTTCAGGTGCGGGCGTTCCTAGCATGGCTTTTCCAGCCTCAGCAGACCCCGCAGGGAGGTGGCCACCCACCCAGGGTCCCACAGCCAGGGCGGGCACAGGCTGGCACCCAGCCTGCAGCTGATAATCAATCGTCTCAGGCTATGTCTGCTCCTCCGTTACACAAGTGAAAAATAAGTATCTCTTCCTTTCTCTTAAGGGAGGGTGAGAGGAAGAAGCCTGTGTGGCCCCAAACATGGTGGAAGGTGCTGGTGAAACAGGAAAGTGGTTTCAGTTTCTGATACGCCATCAACGGGCATCTCGGGCCTATGGACCGATGCTGGTTGTCCCGCCTTCCGGAACGGGGTGACCCGGCAGCCCCCAGGGTCTGCCCAGTTCGCTTCCCCCACACCCCCTCCTACACGGCAGCCAGGACACACGGCCCAGAACCAGCTCTTGACTCACCGCTTCTGGCTCCTGGCTGGTGACTGGGGCCCCCAGAAACCTCTCCCGGCCTTTCCCAGGGGCTGGGGTCTGAGGCGTGTGGGGTGCGGAGCCCACCGGACAAGGCCCTGCCCAGGGAGCCCGCTGCAGCCAGGGGGCCGGACCGTGGACGGGAAGGACGGGAGGGGCACGGGCCACTGTGGGACTCACATGACAAGGGGTCCAGTGCTGAGCAGACGCCCGGATTATCTTCCTGACTCGACATGGCCGAGTTGAAGGGGCTGCAGGGGGCGGGGTGGGGGGACAGGCAGGGCCCGGACAAGGGCTCTCAGCGCTCCCTACCTTGTATCTTCAGCGGGTTGTGGTAGTGAACCTCCAGGCGGAGAAATCTGGAGGAGCCGGGGCCCCCAAAAGCCATGCCGGCTTCCTCTGGGTAGTAAAAGGCCTGTGGGGAGTGGAAGGGGGGTCCCAGACAGGGCTGGTGCAGACCCTCGCAGCTGTGGGGGCCTGAGCCGCAGTGGGGCGTGGGGGGCAGCTGGATTACAACCACTGTCTCCTCCTGACCGGCAGCTCGCCACCAGCCCACGTGGACATTCTTATCAGACTCGGGGTCAGGGGGGTGGGGACAGCCCTGCCTGGCCACCTCTGGACGCGGAGCAGGCTGAGGATAACCCCACGGACACAGCCCGGGCGGTGGGGGGTGGGGCACAGCAGGCCCTGTCTTCAGCCAGCCGGCCACCCTGTGTGCAAACCCCTCCAAGTTGTGCAGGGACACCAGGGGGACACAGCCTGGGGGGCTTTCGCATTTTTACAGGAAAGTAACAAAGGCTGGGAAAAGCCTCGGAGCTCCAAGGTGTGTGGAATGCAGACGCACTGGGGCAGCCGGGGGCCGTTTGCACTGGGCCCTCCGGGGGCCTGTTGAGCCCCTGCTTGGGGCCTCTCAGATGGAGAAGTGGGGGGCACAGAGGCGTGGAGAAATGGGGGCCCTGAAACCCCAGGAGGCCCGGGTGGGGGCGGGGGCCGGGCATGCACCTTGGCTCCCAGGGCCCAGGCGGCCAGCACGTGGCGACAGTAGTTGAGGCGGTCGGACTTCATCTTGGAGTCGCAGGGCCCGCTGAACTGGGGGAAGCTCTCGAACCCGGGGTTGCACTGGAAGACCTCCATGTGGTGCACGAGGGCCTCGTTGCCCCGGGTGATGATGGGCTCATACTGCGGGGGGGAGGGGCGCTGAGGCTGGGGCACCCGCCTGCTCACCCCCACAGGGGGAGCCTCTGGGCCTCCCCTTGCCCCTCTGTGATATGGGTGGGGGAGGGGGGCTTTGAGTGAGGCAATCTCCACGGGGTTGAGGGTGGAGCCACCACCCTGGGACCAGAGCAAAGGACATGAGGGTCCATGAGGCGAGTCCTTTCCTGATGCAGAACTCCCTCCTGCAGTCTTTGTGCGGCTGCACAAGGACACCGAAGCTGCCCGAGGCTGAGCCTGAGCCCGGGGCCGGGCGCCGCTGTGAGTCGGGCCGGCTCCTTCCTGCTGTGTGACGCGGGCACCCACACAGCCACTCTGGGCTGCTGGGAACAGGGAGGATAGTGCCCAGTGCTGCATGGGTACTAACGTGGTGATGGATGGGGGGCACCTCCGCTCCCCCAGACCACGCGAGGGGTGAACCTTTAGCACCCACGGTCATTACTGTTCTAGCTCCGGGTGGGTGTTTAGAGCAACTGAGTTCTGAGAGGAGCTGCTTCTCATTGAAAGGGGGCAGGGGCCTGACAGACAGACAGCCAGACAGCCATTCCAGTCCCAGGGAAGATAACAGACATCAAGGCAACAGTAGCCTTCTGTCCAGGCTGGGAAGGGCCCTGGGAGCTGGGGTGTGAGTGGAACGACAGGGACCAGAGGGTACTTGTGGCTACAGAAGTTCAGGGGCCGAGAGGTCAGCCAGCACCACGGACAGCTGCCTCCCGGACAGACGGAAGGCAGAGCTGGGACAGGACACCCCCCGCGTACCATGACGATGTGGTGCCTGGAGAAGCCACGGGGAAGCTCGGTGATGTAGCACCAGTAGGTGGTCTCCTGGCTGGGGATCAGGACGTCGGGGGCGTGGACCTCCATGGCGCTCAGGTTGGCGGGCAGGCGGGGGATGGAGACCTGAGGCTTCAGCAGCTGCACCCTCTGCAGCCCCGTCCGCAGCAGCGAGGTGTTGATGGCTTCCAGCGAGGCGAACGGCCGCTCCAGGATCCCGTACACCAAGTGCACGGTGCCGTCCTGCAGCGACAGAGGCCCGGCGCTCGCTGTGTCACCCCCCGGGCCCTGCCCGCCCGCCCCTGGCAGGCGGCACGCCTGGCACTGAACACCGGACCTGCACTGAACCAATAGGGCTGCCACCAGCCCTGCTACTATGGGACAATATGAACCTAGAAAGTTCTAGACGGACTCAAGGAGGCCAGGGGCAGGGGGTGGCTTCCCCGAGTGCTGCCGTGAATGTGAACCTGTGTCCACGTGTGGGTTTTCTGGGCACGGGTGGGGGCACCTGTGTGTTTATGTCCGTGGTCGTGGCTAATTGCTCTGAGTTCGTGGCCACATAACCCTGGGAGCCCCGTTAGCCGCTCTCTGCTGAGCGTGTCTCAGACTCTGGGCAGGGGGCTCGCCGACCCCCAGCCTGGAGGGTTCAGCCGAGGGCACATGGAAGTTTTCGGAGAGGGTCTGCCACCGCCAGACCATAAAGGTTCCGCGCGATGACGGATATCGGGCCAGAAGGATTTTCTCTCCGAGGGCAAGCTGAGTTGTCTCTCCCTAACTGGGGGTCTTGCAGCCGCGTGAGAAGCCTGTGGTATTTTAGGCTCCACTGTGGCTGTGAACTCCTAAGGCTGAGCTGGTTGGTTCATATGGGCCACTTAGTTCCCCTCCATCCATTACAGACAGGTAAACTGAGGCACGGAGGAGGAAGGGACCTGCCCTGAGCCCCACAGCAACAGGGCCAGGTTGGGAGAGCGGGTCTCCTGGGCTCTTTCTAAAATTCCACCTGAAGGTGATGAACCAGGAGACAAATGGTTGGGAACCAAGTCACTCAGGTCCCAGGTAGAGAGGCTTTGGGGCAGGACCCTCGTCTAGAAACGTGTCAGCTTTGTGTCACCTGACAGCAGTTCCCGGGGGAGATCAGAGGCTAAGTAGGGCTAGTCTCCCAAACCACCTTGTACCCCCAGCTGCATCTGGGGTCCCTCTGTGCATAACTGGCCCGGGTGTGGGAGTGTTCCACGCAGCCGGTGACGTCCCGGGCTGGCGGCCACCACCCACCTCGATGACGTAGTCCCGGGGGTCGCAGGTGCTAAAGGGCCTCTTGAAGAGCAGAGACAGGCCTTCCGGGGTCCGCTGGGCCTGCAGCAGCTGGTAGTCCTGCTGGGAATCCAGGTGGATCTGCCCCTTCTGGTCACTCCAGGCGTCCTGCAGGGACAAGCCCAGGCTCAGAGTGCCCGGAGCCCAGACAGAGGGCGGGGTGCAAGCTGGCTGCCGGCCAGGGGGCTGCGTGGGCCGGGGTGGGGGGCTCACTGGTGCTCTGTGTCAGCCTGGGGACAGCACTGACCCCTCTCACCTCCTCTGGGACCGTGAGGCACGGCTCTCACGGCGGCAGCTGGGGGTTGTGGGAAGGCAGGTGAGCCTCCCCCAACGAGCAGGCTTCCGTTCTGATGCAGGGACCCCACGGGTCCTTAGCCTTAGGACTCTGTTAGCCCAGCTTCCAGGGCTAAAGCGTGTTTTCTTTATCTCCGGGAGAGAACAGAAACCAGTTTGCAAAACGGTCCCTAGCTAGAGCCCCGCAGCCCAGCGGCGCTGCACTGGGGCCGCTGCCGGCTCGCAGGAGGACTCGCTTTCAATGAGGCCGAGAGCTCGCTCGTCGCACCCGAGCTAGAAATCTCGAATGCGTTTGTTGAACATATTGTTCACGGAGGAAAAACAAGGCTGACATTTGTTTGCATAGGAATCTGTTGAGCAGATTAGTCTTGCCGTGGGCGGGAGGGGTGAAGTTGCCCTGCTCTCTTGGCAGTTGGGACACGCTGCCCTGGGAGGGGCTCGTATTCCTGATTCAGAAATGGCTCCCGATGAGGGCAGCCCGGGGCTCTCTTGGCCGTGACCCCCCGAGCTGCTGGGCGGCCGTGTGGGGGAGGCAGGGCGGGTCAGGGGCCAGATCTGGGCCCCCGGCAGCTCCCGCCTGTCCTACCTGGGTGGCCCCCAGCCAGTGGCTGCAGTGCATGCAGCCTCCGGCCTCGCCTGTGACGGGCGCAGCCCCTGTCTGCAGGGTTGTCACGGGGGTTGGATGGAGCACAGCTCCAGAAATAGCAGCCATGGTCAGCCTTGTGTCAGCTCACAGAAACCCTACAGAAGCCGGGGAGACCGTTCTCCCCGCTGTCCCGATGAGGTTGCTGAAGCTGGGGCCCCGGGGCCGGCTGCCCAGGTCGGCCTCACCTGTCCTGACCCTGAGCATCGTCTGGGCCCCCCGGTCATGGAGGAAGAGGCCCTCCGCTCACAAAGAGCCTTCTAACGGCACAAAGTGCTTGGTCCTCCTGTCGAGTCTCCAAAGCCTCTCCAGTCTGAAAGGAAACCCCCCCCTTTCTCCACCTTTTACGGCAAGAATAGGGGAGTTTCAGAGGTAAGGAGTGAGGAGGCCAGGTTCGTGGGTGGGTTACACACCTGGGGCGGGGCTGGCGGGGTCTGCACATGCTCAGTTCACCCGCGTGTGCACGCACAGGCCTGCCAGAGCTGCGGGCCGCTGTGCTTGGTCCCGTGTGCGGGACCCACAGGGAGGTTGTCGGTGGGAGTGGAGGACTTGGGGCCTGCACTTCCCGGGGTGGGGGCGTCGGTGTGGTGTGGGTGTCCTGCCTCTTGGACAGGCTGGGTACTCCCTATTGTGTGGGGCATGTCCTCAGGGCCCATGGCCTCAGACTGGCATCTCCGACACCCGGGCTGGGACCCAGACATGGGGGGGATCGGAGTGAAGCTAAACAGCAGCAGGCAGAACGCTTTCCTTGCCGGGTCCAGGAGCATGGGTGTAAGAGGGGGACCGGGTAGCAGGGCTCAGGGTGCAGGAGACTCACGCTGAAGTAGGTGCTGTCCCCACTCGTCCAGAGCACGACCAGATCTGCGTTCTCCAGCTCGCCGCGGTCCGACATCCCGAACAGGACGCCGGCCTTGCGCACCCGCACCAGCAGCTGAAAGTGGACCATCTCGTGTGCGTAATGGACGTCCCAGGCCAGCTCCAGGGTCCCCTCGGGGTCCAAGGGGATGCGGTAGGGCAAGGGGCTGTCCGAGGGCACTGAGCCCTGTAGCGCGGCCACCAGGATGACCAGGAAGACAGCCACCGCGGTGCCGTACATGGAGGCAGCCTCCCGCGCGCTGGGGCGAGGGACCTGCATGGCTGCCGGAGCCCGGCCGCCCCACCTGGCCATTTATGTCCTGGCCCTCGGAGGGGCT
Organism: Craseonycteris thonglongyai; assembly: GCA_004027555.1. Lineage (NCBI taxonomy): Eukaryota > Metazoa > Chordata > Mammalia > Chiroptera > Craseonycteridae > Craseonycteris > Craseonycteris thonglongyai. The sequence goes on from PVKE010001950.1 coordinate 26,190, forward strand.
GGGCCCGGGCTGCCCCGGTAATCACATTTGTCTGGCGGGGAATTGAATTGTCCCCGTGACCCTCCCACCAGCTCGCGCCCCAGGCCAAACGCTTTGCCTCCCTCGCTCCCCTAATGGGTGCTAATGACACATGGACATCATCAGCGGGAATTGGAGACGACTGGCTGGGTTGGTCCCCTCGGAACCGACTCTGAAGAGCTGTCCCGAAAGGGGCTCCGTGCTGCAGCCAGAAGGCCTGTCAGACGCCCTCCGGCCAGGCCCAGGGCCGGCCCCCAGGCAGGCTGCCCAGTCCTGTCCCCCCGCAGCCGACGGGATGGGCTCCGTGCTGCCCCATCCGAGGATGGGCAGACGGAGACCCCAAGGTTATCTCCAGGGTGACATGTGAGTAATGACGCCACGTTGCTGTGGGCCTGGCCCAGGGAGCCAGCATCTCTACAAGGCTGGAGGGTGGATCCACGTCGAACTAAAAATAAAAAGACGGTCCCCAAATAGGCCCTGTGTTTAGACACTCTCTCCACAGCCTGCTGTTCCCGCTGTTGTCGCCTCTCTATGTCCCCACAGCCTCCAGCTGGTGCCGTAGCTGCTCCGGGAGGGGTGGGTGCACTGCGGGGGGCGGGGCCGGATGGCACAGTGTGTCCTCAGGGCTGGGGGTCACCCTGCTGAGCAGTAACGTGTAGGGCACCTTGCTGGGGTCTGGGGGTGGGGGGCAGACTGTGAGTGACACGCCTGCTTCCCTGTCTCCCAACCCCGTGACATGCGCTAGCCGGGGGGGCCTCCCAAGCCAGCCAGCCCATCAGACCATTTCTGCACACACCACAGGGCCTTCCCACCGCCTCACAGCCCCGACACGTCCGTCTCACTGCACGCCGGCTCCCTCCTTCCCTCTCCGTGCACAGTGGGCCAACATGTGCTGCCGCTTCCAGGAAGCTCTCCGGGACTGCCCCCTGCTCTGAGCCTGGCCTGCTCCCCTCAGGCGCCCGACTCCCTTCCAGCCTCCCTCCTCCTTTCCTTTCCTCTTTCTCTTCCCATCCTTTCTCTCTGGGGAAACCGAGAACCCAGCCATAGGAACACACAGATGGGCTGGGTCTGCTGAGCCTTGAGCAGGCTGGGCCAGGCTCTGGTTTGGCTCTGGACGCTGTTCTTGGGAAGGAACGGCTGTGCCTTTGCACGAAGATGAAATCTGGGGAAAGTTCCAGCCCTTCCCGGGTCCCGGTGCGTGACCTCCCAGAGGCCAGGCGGTCCTGCGAAGCCGAAGCAGGCAGAAGACGCAACAGAAGGTCACGGGGACCCTCCTGCCCCCTGCCCAGGGAGGGGCATCCACCCGACCCCCGCCCGGGCAGGTGCTAACTGCTTGTATCGACCGCTGGGTCAGACGGTGCATCACAGCCCATTCATAACTGCTTTTTTTTTATTTGAGAGAAGGTGAGAGAGAGAAGGGGGAGGGCCCAGAGCCGTCTCCACAGTTGCACGTCATTAGTTGTGACATGGTCTCATTCCGCACAGGTGGGTGTGGGGCCGTGTAGGGTGGGAACCGAATCAGGGGCCTCCCACATGGGAGTCGAGAACCTTCGCCACCACTCTAGGGGTTACGGGTTGTGCCGCAGTTCAGCACATGGGTCTGCACGGGCCGGGGCCAGGATTGGCTCCCCGGACTCCACGGTTGCAAGGCAAGCGCTCCTCCTGCTGAGCCATCCCGGCCGCCCCCGTGTGTCCATTCTTAACAGGATTCAAAAGATGCTCTCCCCGCGGGTCAGGACGGGACTGGAACGTGGACTTCCCCTCGCATGTCACAAGCTGACTCCGCTGGTCTCAGGCACAAGTACGGAGTCCCAGTGATTGACAGGGACAGAGGGTCCGGCCTCGGCCATCCCTTCCCCTGCTCTAGGTCAGCCGTGGACGTGAGGAGGCGGAGTCTCCGAGAGGGGCAGCCACGGGCCAGAGGTCAAGGGTGCCGTTCACATGGGCCAAGGGGTTGCTGCCCACGGAGTCCGTCAAGGTCAGGCAGAGTCCACCGGAGTCAGGAGGAAGGAGGGCCGCTCGGGTGAGCCCTGCAATGGGGGCGAAAAGCCACGGGGACTCCCCTCTCCTCCCCTCCCTGTCCCGGTCGGCAGGGGGTCGTCAGTCCAATCGATGGACGCTGCCCGATGTGCTGCATTCATGGATTTTAAACACAAGCAACCCAACCCCGGGGTTCGGAAGCCGTGCTCCGCGGTCCTCCCGCCCGGTGGTCACCTGCCTGTCCCCGGCGTCCTCTGGGTGGACAAGCAAGTGCTGAGCCAGCCAGCCCTCCTGGGCGCCCTCGGGTGCGGGGTGCGGGGGGTTCTGCCCACCTCCCCCAGCTCTGCTCGGCTGCAAGTTGCCCTCCAGAGGCGGGGGGGGGGCGGGCTGGGGTGGCCCCGTCAGGAAGTGAGCACCGCTCGCCGCTCAGCACCTGCTCTCCTCCAAGGCGCAAGGGCGGGCCTCACGGGGGGCCCGTTTCCGCGTCGTCATCAGCCCTCCGCCCGCTCTGCGCCTGGCACGCTGTGATCTTCATCGCCTGGGCCACGTGAGGCCGGCTCCAGACGGGAGCAGGTGGCGGTGCTGACGCCGGGTCGGCGACCTGAGCCCGACAGCTCCCAGGGGCGGCAGAGCAGCTGCAGAGGCTGCCCTCCCGGGACGGGTCAGCTGTGGAGGGCTGACCGCGGGCACCTGGGAGAGGGACACCCACCCCGGGTTGCGGTGAGCCTGGGGGCGTGGGGGCAGGGGCGGGAGGGCCGGCCTGGGCCGCTGGGGCAGGTGGACATGGGGGCCCATCCCACCTCTGGCTGGCCGGCGTGGCTGCCTCCCGCCCCGGTGCCGAGTGCCCGCTGCGCTCCGGCTCAGGGCTGCGTCCAAGCGCGCCGGGAGCCCGCGAGGGAGCGCGGGCCTTGACGTTCAGATCGTCCTCACCAGCAGGGACGTGGGTCCTGCCCCTGGGACAGCGATGGGGGTGGGAAGCCTGGGGGCGCATCCCTGGCCCTCTCTGCGCCTTGAGCCGCCCTGCCCGGCGGGGCTGCGGTGCCCGGGCCGTGCTGCCCGGCTGGCGTTGCTAGTGAAGCACGAACATGCCTGAAACACGTGACACGGAAAGGACAAGCCCCCCAGCACCCCACCCCCCAAGTACCCACCCGTAAAACAGCTCGGTGCGTAGCCATTCAGAATTTCTTTTCGGTGTTTATTTAAAGGACTATTTTATTGTTTTTGACAGAGACAGAGACAGAGAGCAGGGGGAGGGCCCAGAGCCGGCTCCATAGTTGTACGTCATCAGGTTTCGACATGGTTTTGTTCCACACGGGTGGGCAGGGGCCACGCAGGGCGGGAACCGGGCTGGGGGTCTCCAACATGGGAGATACACCCCCTCAAGCCAGGGGCCGAACTGGGGGCCTCCCGCCTGGGAAGCACAGTCCATAGTCCAGCTCAGCATATGGGCCTGGGATCCTTGGTCCCCAAGCGTCCTTGGGGTCCTTCCACGTGGCAGCAGGTGTCAGGACCCCCTCCCTTTTCGGACTGAGTGACCCTCCCGTGTGGTTTACCCGTCTGTCTGTTGATGGACTTTTGCTGTTGTGAAAACGTGACAGGAACCTTAATGCACAGATCTCTGCTCAAGCCCTTGGTTTTCTTTTTTTTTTATTGTTTTTGACAGAGAGAGAGAGAGAGACAGAGACAGAGAGATAACTGAGTTGGGGGCACTCCCCAGTTCAGCACATGGGTCTGCACGGGTCGGGGCCAGGATTCGATCCTCGGTCCCCGGGGCTGCAAAGTGAGCGCCTAACCCGCTGAGCCATCCCGGCCTCCCCAAGCCCTTGTTCTTGATTCTCTGGGTTTGTACCAAGAAGTGGAGCCGCTGGATCGTGTGCCCGGTCCGCGTTCCGCTTCCCGAGGACCCATGACGGTGTTTCCCACGGGCCACCGTCCCGGGCTTCCCGCGGCCTGTCCCACCGCTCTGGGCTCCCGTGGACCGTCGTCAGCACGCCCTGCTCTCCCGCGCCCCTTGGACGACCCGGCGGCCCATTGCCTGACTGCTCTCGTGTATAACCAGCTCCCTCCTGGTAGACATTTGGGTGCTTGCTTGTTCATTTAAACTCCTAGTGGCAGTGGTGCCATGAACGTGCAAGCACACATGTGCACAACATTCTTTGGAGTAAGCCCCCTAGCAGCAGCACGGGGGTGCCAAAGGCCCTCGGCTTCCTCACTGACGTCGCGTGAAAGGTTCACAAGACCTTCACCGTGAACAGCATCCAGCCACCAGTCAGTCATTGCCCCCGAAAGACCGCACTGCCCCCCAGAACACACCGTTTCTTACAGGCAAGTAGGTCTCAGCCTCATTGACGAGCCAAATGCGCGATGGGACCCGGCAGCCGCTCCACAGCTGTGATCAGCCGTCTCCCCTCCACGCTCACAAATGCAATCAAGCCCGGGGCGCACCATCTGCTCTGCTGAGATGAGGCTTTGGGAACAAGCAGGCGTCCGCGCCCCGGGGCCTCTGACATCCGTGCCGGCAGGAGGCGGGTGACGATCGTGCGCCCTGATCCAATTGTGCCCCCCGCTGATCGAGTTACAGGAAGACTTGCTCAATAACACGCCGGGGGGGAAAGGTGAACTAAACCGGCAGGGACAGAGACCATCTGCCACACGTAGGAGGTGAGGAGGTGGCGTGAGCTGGGGCGGGAGTGGGTGGGGACATCTTTGTGGGTGGCACTTGGTCAATATCCAGAGTGACGGACGTGTTGGGTTGAGGGTCCCCGCCAGAGGCCTGCTTCCTCCTTGGACCAGGTCTGCACTAGGCGCGCCCCTCAGCGTGGTGGGGCTGCTGAGGTCCCCGTGGTCAGGCCCATTCTAGGGGCCCATCGAGGGGCACGTCTCGTGGTATCCCGGTGCCAGGCTCCTTGTCTAGTCTGTGGATGGTATGCCCTCTCCACCCTGAAAACGTGGAAATTTAAACTAGACGGGCTGCAACGAAAGGAGGCATCTGAGGGGCAAACCGGTGAGCTGGAAGACCAGGCCAGGCGTTGCGCAAAGAATCTGTCTTAAAAGGCAAAGTGGGGGGACATATGAGGGAAGAGTGGGGGGGTCTGGGGACAACTCCAGATGCGCATAGCCATCTGATGGGTGTTTGCAAGGGCAGAAGCCACAGAAAGATACCATCTTCAAACTCAAAGAAATCACCGAGACACGTGGGGGCATGTCTCCAGATCATGAGAGAGAGTGAAGATTCTGAGGTCCCAGGTGAGCACCGAAGGATGCGAGAGCAAAAGTGAGAAAAGAGCGAGGGCGAGAGAGACAGCCGCCTGGGGAGGGATATGAACTAGATAGATGGCAGGTTTCCCAACAATGACACAGAGTAACTGGATCTCTCCTTCCAGGTTCTGAGAGAAGATGTTATAAGTCCACCACCCGAAACCCAGCATTCTGGTTTAAGAGCAAAATAAGAACACCCTAACCTGCAAGGACTCGGAAATCTTACCGCCATACCCTTTCTGAAAGAGTTACTCCAGGGTGTATGCCAACAAGACGAAACCCTTACCCCGAACAGGAGGGCAGGGGACAGAAGAAATGATGGAGAGGCAAAAATCTAGTAGAGGGGAAGCCGGGATGGCTCAGCGGGTTGGGCCCTCACTTCATAGCCCCGGGGACAAAGGATCCCTGGCCCGTGTGGACCCATAGGCTGAACTGGGGTGAGCTTCCCATGCGGAGGCCCCCAGCTCAGTTCCCATCCTGCAAGACCCCCACCCACCTGTGTGGAATGAAACCATGTGGAAAACGGATGACGTACAACTATGGAGACGGCTCTGGGCCCTCCCCCTTCTCTCTGTCTCTGTCAAAAACAATAAAATACCAGTAAATATCTGAAAAAGAAAATCTAATAGAACACAGAATGAAGGTAATTTTTGTTATCAGGTGGGATCTAATGTCCCCTCTCTATTGTGAAATATTTTAATCATGTGAAAAATACAGAGAATTTGTATTTGATATTGAAATATTCACGGGCTCACCACTCAGATCTTCTGTGTGGATATTATGCCACATTTGCTCTATTTTTACGAAGTACACACATACCACAGGTTCAGTTAAGCTCCTTTGCTACTTTTTCTCAAATTGAGCTGATGTTTCATCCCCTAACTAATTGGGTTAATGTCATGGATACAAAAGCACTAATGTTTAAAAATGTTTGTTTGGTGTCTGGCCACCTTGCTAAACGTGTAATTGTCCTAATAAATCTCCACCAGGTTCGCTGGGAACGTCCCAGGAGTCAGTGAGTGGCCACAGCCCCGCCTCGGCTGGTGGTGCGTTTCCGCCAGGCCCCCGGCCACGCTGAGCGGCCTCGCTTCCCCTCGCGAGTCCTCCCCGTCCTCGCGCCCAGTCCCCGCGGGCAGCAGTGCAGGTGGCGCCGATGAGGTCACTCTTTCCATCTCTGTGCCCCAGAGCAGGTCGCACTGTGGCCTCGGGGACGGGGTGGGCAGAGCAGCACACGGCGCCTCACAGACGCTCCTGAGGGAAGGAGCCGCTGGCTCGCCGTGGGAATGAGAGGCCCCCACCTCACACGGGCCCGCTGTCCCGTCAGGATGCATCCAGCCTCCTCTGCCGACCTGCATCCACCGAGGCAGACGGGCTCTGGGGCGCCGCCGTGATTTCAGGTTCCCGGACTCCCGATAAGCAAACTCTTTGTTTTATCCCCTGGCCTGTTTTAGCACGATAGACCGAGGGCCACACGGCAGCGTAGGACCTGTTCACAGGGGACCTCGGCGTCAGACGGGCCCTCACCTTCTCCAAGTCTCAGTGTCCTTGCTGTCAAATGGGTGCCATCAAAAAATAATTGTGGGGGAAGCCAGGATGGCTCAGTGGGTTAATCGCTCACTTTGCAGCACTGAGGACCCAGGATCGAGTCCCGGCCCCGGCCCATGCGGACCCATCTGGGGGAGCTCCCCCAGTTTAGTTCTCTCTGTCTCTGCATCTCTCTCTCTGTCAAAAACAATAAAAATAAATAAATAAAATAAAATAAAATAAAATAAAATAATTGTGTGCCTTCCTCGGCTGCTAGTGATAAGCACCCAAGAAATGTCAGCAACCGAGGGCACGGCTGCACCCCCTCAGCTGTCAAGCTTGGGAATCGTGCCCGCCCCTGGGCGCCCGCAAAACAGGGCTTTGGTGTCTAGGCCCGGAGCGCACGGCACATGAACGAATGAACGCACACATGAATGAGTGAATGAGTGAACACGCAGGGCCTGGGTTTGCTCCAGCTACAGGAAGCGGTTTGGCTGCGGGGGCGAAGGGCACGTCGCGAGGGCTCTTGCTAGCGCTTCCCCAGAGAAACAGACCCGGGGGGGCGGGGTCTGTCCCCAGGAGCCCCCGCCGCGCCGCCTGCCTCTCCCCCGCTGGCAGCACTGGTGGGATGGGGGGTGATTCACCGGAGCCCTGAGGGACCCTTAGCTGCTCCCAGCGCCTCACTCGGCACCACCTCCGCCTCCCCCGGCACCCTGCAAGAGTCCCGAAGAAGAATGCATCAAGCCTGCTGTCACAACGTTTTAAAATGTTGCAGTAATTAAAAGCCACCAGTAATTTCAAACAGATGAGGCTGTCTTTTCAGACCGGGGACATCGAGACACCCCACACGCCGTGTGCGCCCGAACGCTCCTGGGCAGGCTCGGCTGTGTAATCTCTCTCCGTCTCTCTCGGTTCTCCTAGTCACGCCCCGAAGACACCCAATCCGAAAGCCCTTGTGAGGACACTCTGCCACGCCAACGTCGCAAAATAACCACAATGTCACAGCCTTGCTCGTCTTGCAATATTAAAAAAAAATAAATTGTATCGTCTCTAAAGAACCTGGATGGATAATTGGGGGTCAGGTAGACCGTCCACAGGGCCCAGTCAATCAACGGCAGGACCCCCCTCAAGAGTGCAGCCTGGGAATAGAAAGCGCTGCAAATAAAGGTGCCTTTCTCCGTTGCCTGGAGGTGCGGGAACTCCTAAGCAGCTGCAGGTGGGGAGTGTCTGGCCCGGGGCCAGTCTGGGGAAAGAACTTGGAAAGACCCGTCTTCTGGTGCCCTAGCGGAAACGGAAGCGGGCAGGGGGCACCCACTCTGGCCGCCAGCCGTTCTTCTGGGGTCTTGGGGACGTCCAAGACTCGGAGGGGCCCGGGGCCAGCTCGTCTGTTGTGAGTGGACACGTCTGGAGGTGGTGAGCTCCCCGCTCCGGACAGTTCCCGGAGAGAGGACCGGAAAGGCTGGTGGCTGCTGGTTTCTGCATCCCGGAGAAACTGCACGATGGGACTCGGGTCAGAAACAGCAGCTGGGGACGTCCCCTGTGCTCCCCGGACCGGGTCCCCTCCACCTGCGTGTGTGTGCTGTGATGGAAGGCGGTGGTCCCTGTCATCGCGGGGATGACTCTTCCTACCTACACACGTCAGGGACTGTAGGGAGTGGCAGAGCCCGGGAGCGAAGCAGACGCTGGTCCAGCCACGGTCCCGCCTCTCCAGGCTGCTCGCACTTGTCCCCGAGAAACGTGTGGACATCAAGGTCTCTAGCGCATCGGCTGGCCCTCGTCACGCCCCCTTCGCCCTCCGTGGAAGACGGGCCCTTGTGAACGGCCCCGGGCGTTCCAACGAGCTGCGGTTTCCTACGAACGTGACTGTCCGTTGGATTTGAGTTCATCTCCACGACGCTCTGTGTTGTAGGAGGACGCTGGTGAGGGGGACATGCAATGAAAAGCACAGTGTAGCAGAAGGTGCGCCCGCGGGGACGCGAGCGCCGCTCCTCCCGCCCCCGGGCCCTTTCTTGGCCAACCTAGAAGCACTGAGTGTAGCCCGAGTCCCTTTTCTTGGACGCACCATGGGAACCCGCTATTTGAGGAAGCCCGATGGTGAATTGTTTCTAGAAAGTCGGGCCAGCAACGCCTCCTTGTCCCTGCAGTTTTGTTTTTGGAAATGGGGTGTTTGCTTCAAGTCAGTCCCTGCTTTGGTCGCACAGAGAACGAGTTTGGCGGTGACCCCTGGGCAGCGTTCTCCGAATGAAATCCACTCGGCCACCCTGGCTGGCTGTGCCCAAAGGTCGGCCACTCCCCTCCGCTACCACCCGTGACGGGGGCACGGCAAGGCGTCCGCCGCACACGCCGGGGCGCGTCGGTCCTGGTTTCGAGGAAATGGGCTCCGATCACGTCACCCCAGGTGCCGGGTGCCCCCCCCGCAGAGACGGGTGCTGTGCGGGGTCAGGAGCCCCAGGGCCGAGCTCGGAGAGCGCGCACAGCCGGTGGGGGGAGAGCTGGTCGGGGGAGAGGCGCTGGCGGAGACGCTCCTTTTAAAATTCCTGGCACACGTTTGCCAGGATCTAAGCAACTCTGAAATTAAAATGAAAAATACGTTGCTCAGTTGTCACAGTGGGGATTTGAACCGAGCACGTTGAAGTCAAGGATTTCTATGCCGGCGGCCAGGGGTCTGATCAGCTGGCTTTTGCTCCCCACCCCCACCCGCACTTCCCCCTTATCCGGACTTCCTGTGAATGTTTCCTTTTTCCTGGCTTGGGGAGAAAGTGGGGAATCTGGACGGAAGGAGGGTGTGAGGAGCCCGTTGGTCCAACCCCACTCTGGCCGGCTGCTCGTAAGCCTGGCCTGTCCCCCTGCAGACGGATGCCAGCAGTGCCTGTGTCACCGACTGTAGAGAGCACCGAACGAGACAGTGAGGGCAAAGGGGTCGGCCTCGTGTCTGGGACGTCAGCACCTAACGAGTGACGTTCATCACGAGACAAGGCACTGCGTGCAGTTAACTCATGAGTCAGGCACAGCCACCGGTCCCTGAGGGAGCGAGGCAGGTGACGTTCAGTTATCCTGCTTGGAAGGGACAGAGGTACTCACGGGGTGGGGGACCCAGCTCATCCCATTCGCTGAGAGGGAGAGGCCCTGGCCTGTGTTCTAAGGACACTCTCCGGATCACAGCTCTGGGAACCGGGGCACTGACCCGGGCTTGGGGACCCCGCGGGGGAGGCAGCAGGCTGCACGCTTCGTGGCTGTGGGCTTGCTGTGTGGACACTCCCTCTTGGCCCCGTGGTGTGTCTCTGAGCCAGCCGCGTACGCCTCTGTCCTCAGCCGACCTGGACGGTGGGTATGGACTGTCCCCTCTGCCCGTCCTCAGTATTCTCATCTCTAGAATGGGGGTGAAGCGGCAGGTTCTTCCTACCAGGATAGCTTCCTATGGGGAAGCTGAAGGGTCATGCAGCAAGCGGCCACGCGCCCTCTCACTGCCAGGCGCGCTTCTCGTGCGTCACGTACTCGGACTCGAAGCCTCTGACGTTCCAGAGCTCCCTCGAGTCCGCGTCCCTGTGTCTGCGGGGACAGGGCTCAGTCCCTGCACCCTGGGCCTGTCCTTTCAGGTGGAAAGACCCAGCCCGAGTTTTCACGTCCACACATCTGTCCTCTGTGCTCTGCGGTCCCCGGGAGAAGCCTGCTCCCTTCGTCATGGCTGCCCTGAGACACCCGGGGCAGCTACCCTCCCGCGCAGAACAGGTGCTGCGCCTCCTCCACCTGATCTGCGGCTGAGAACCGAGAGAAAGGGGACAGACGACGTGGAGGTGAGCGTCCATGTGTGCCAGGCCCTGGACGCCAGTCGTTGAGTCCTCCCGGGGCGGACCTCCCGGGCTCGGCTGTGGCCCATGTTGGAGACGAGAACCAGAAACTCGTGGAGCGAGGGACTTGCCCCAGGGTCACGCTTTGGAGAAGCAGCCACCGCCTGCGCCGGACCCCAGATCCCAACGCTGTGGAAGCGGGAGCGCCAGGAGAGCAGGCAAAGAGGGACCCCCCGAAGGGCCCGGGCCCGGCGGGAGGAGGAGCCCCGGCCCCGAGCGGAGCGTCGTCAGCACCAGGGACAGCTCCCCAGCCGCTGCCCGCGGCCCCCGAGGCGCGCGCCTCCCCGCCAGCGCGCGCGCCCCGCCGGGACCGGGCTGCAGCCGCGCGCCTGCCGCGCGCAGGAAGCCATCCCGGGCGCCCCGAGCCGCGGCTGCAGCCCGAGAGCTCGCCCAGGGGCCCCCGCCTGGCACGCAGTGGCCGCCCCCGGGGCCTCTCCAGCGCCCGCCTTGCCCGCCCGGCCCCGCAGGCACCGCCGTGGCCTGGGCACCGAGTGGCCGTTGCTCGCTGCGCGCTGCCTGGACCCACACCGGCCACCCCGTCACGTGCGCCCAAGTCTTGGGCGGGCCGGGCTAGCCGTTCCCACGGTTCCAGGTAAGGGCCGAGCGGGGGCGCGGGTCAAGGGGCGTGGGGGGCAGAGGGCGGGCGCCCACCCTCCCTTGGAGCGCGCACAGCAGCCTGGCACGGGGAGCCGCGGGCCAGGCAGGGCCAGCGTGCCCTCCAAGTGCGCCCCTGTGGGGAGGCTGTGGACAGACCCGGCTGGGCAGCCAGGGCCTGAGGGAGAGGCTGGGCACCCACTGTGCCCAGGGCTGTCTCCTCTCACGCAGGCTGCGCATGGGAGACCCTGGGGAGGGAAAGTTTCTGGAGGGGCCGAGACCTTCCGTTTACTGAGACCCGCCTCCTGCCAGACGCCGGACCTGTGCGGCCACCCGTTCCCTGGGCTGCACGCCCGCCAGAGCGGGGGCAGTGGCCCGGCTGGACCGATGAGAGCACGGAGGCCCAGGGAAGTGTGGTCACTTGTCCAAGGTCACACAGCCAGGAAGTGGAGGGCTGGCCTCCAACACGCCATCCTCTGCGCCGCCACCCGCTCCGGTCTACTCGGAATTCCAGCTGCAGTGGGGGGCGGGCGGGGAGGAACAGAAAGACTCTCCAAACACCAAAAATCAGGACAGAGTTCCCGTCCACGCCCCCAGCTCTGCCCCTGCCCCCCCGCCCCACGTCCTGTGGGGGCTCCGAAGAGCCCGAGGGGTCCCCCTGCCAGCCTTCCCCCCCACCGCCAGGCTCCTGTGGGGGAAGGGGATTCAGGCACGAGAACTTCCCGCGCCCGGGAAGTTGGGGCTTGTAGGAAGCACGCGTGGGGTCTCCCCTGCCCCCTCTGCCTGTGGCACTGAGGAAGGGGTCTGCCACCTAAGCAGGTGGGAAGACGGGTGACGTTAGTCCCCTGGGCACCCATACAAGCTTTGCCAAGTGCTGGGTGCTGGCGCTTGTGAGCAATCGTCTCACGCCCGAGGCTGGGCTCGGGCAACGTGGGTGCCGCTCCTCGCGTCTGGCAGCGGGCTCCGTGCACCCGCGTGACGGGCAGAAAAGACCCACAGGGTGTCCCGGCGCCTGTTGCGTTCCCGCCTCCCCGTCGGCTGAGTTTCCAGCGTGGCTGACGGGTCCGGGTTCACGGGGAAAGCGTGGAAGAGCCTCCTGCAGGTTTGGGGGTCTAGGGAGGACCCACGGGCACTCCCGCCGCTCGGCCCCCCGAGGCTTGTGGGGGAGGGGAGCGTGCTGACACTGCTCGGAGCCCGAGCACACACAAGTGTCCCAGCGACCCCGCTCTTGTCTCTCCCCGGGGAGGGCAGGGCCTCGGCCCCCGACGTGTACTGCTTATGCCGGCACCACCGGGGGCTGTGACGAAGGGGCTTCGGGGACGAGGGGGCATAGCTGGAGGAGCCAAGACTTGTCCCAGTCCTGTCTAGCGTCTGGGTGACCTTGGACCTGTCCCTCTCGCTCTCCCGGCTGTCTCCCCTCCGAGAAGTGATGGGCCGTATCACGTGAGGTCCCCGATGGACCACGACAGCCCTGTTCATCCAGGCCCCGGCGGGAGCAGCTGCAGTCCTGGGGTGTGCAGGGCAGCGTGGGAACCCGAGGCCAACCCCCCCACCTTGCCAACCCCCCTCGCCATCCAGGAATCGCCTGGGTCTCGCACAATTGGGGACCGACGCCTGGTGCTGGGTCTGGGTGAGCCGCCCGGCCGGCTGGCCCTGGGACCCGCGCCCGCCCCAGAGGCCTCTGGGCTCCCGGCCCGCGGGCCTGCTCTGCGGGGTGGTGGCAGCGAGCTCCCGAGGGCCGAGCGGGAGGCGCGGCGGGAGATGGATGACACCCAGTGGACGGCAGCGGACGCGCGGCTCCCCGGGCAGCCGGACCCGCCACCTCCCCGCATCTGCGCCCCAGCAGAAAGGCAGCTTGTGTGGGCGAGAGAGGATTCGGGCTCCCCCGGGCTAACGGCTTGTACCCCCCCACGTGTGGAAATGGGGGGCGTCTGCCTTCCCCACGGGCCCCGGCTCCTGAGAAGCCCCCCGCCTCTGTTCCCAAGGTCAGATGCCCCTCCGGCCTCACTGCCCTGCCCAGCGCCGGTCTCCTTGGGGCGAGCCGGCCTCAGTGCTGCCAACGCCTCTGCTTCCTTCGCTGAGCAGGCTCCTGGGCACAGGACGCACCTCTGCTCCCTCTGGGCTGAGGGCCCGTCCTGAGCAGGCTGCCGCTGGTGGAGCCCCCAGGCCTCGCTGGGGGCTGCTGAGGGTGCAGGGGACCGACCATCTTGTCCCGGGGGACAGTGGGCTACACGAGAGCCCCGAACTCAGGCTGCGCTTGGGTCCCAAGCCCGGCATCGTGGCTTCCCGGTGGTGGGGCCTCGGGCTGTGAAATGGGGACTGTGGCTCCTACGTCCCTGGGGCCCTCGGAGGATTAAACGACGTTGGTGAGCGCCCCGGCGCCCGGGCTGGGGGGTTGTCAGCTCAGTCAAGGCTTATGAGCCGGCGGTGGGACAGGGACCCCAGGGTGTGAGGCTGGGAGGGACGGGGCCAGGTCAGGCCATTAGCGCTCACCGTCGGCTGCTGCGTGGACAGGTGGAGACGGGAGGTGGGGGGCTGGGGACAGAGGCCTAGGCCAGGGGAGTGAGACGAGGGCGGGAGCCGCTGAACAGCAGAGGCGGGGGCGTTGGGGTTGGGAGGCAGGCCCAGGACGGAACCACTGTCACTCCTAGCACACTCCTGCGTGCTGGCCGCACACCCAGGAAGGCCAGAGCGCACGCGGTGAGGAGGCGCCGCCGTGGGGCGGGGGCTGGAGGAGCGCGGCTGCCGTAGCAGCAGTAGCGCGGGGGTCAGACGCGGGGGCCACGCCTGACTGACGTGGCTGAGTGACCCTGCTCCCAGCCCACGTCGGCCGTTCCCACGGGCGTGGGCCCTGCCGGGCCTGCGCCCCTGTGCTTGGCTTCCGCAGGTGGGGGAGGTGGGAGAGGGCAGGGCGTGTGGGAGGCCCCAGGTGGGGCTGGTCCCAGAACCACCTGGGCTCCCGGGACTGCGGCCGAGCCTCCGCCTTCCCTAGCTGCTGAGGACACAGCCTTTGGGGTTGTGCACATCTGTGTCCATGCTGTGTGTCCCCAGGGAAGTGACTTAGCGTCTCTGGGCCCGGGTCCTTCGCGCATACGCCGTGTCCACCGCGGGGCTGTGCGAGCTTGCGTCTCAGCTGGCTGGCTGGGCAGGGTGTCTGCACTGAGGAGCTTTGATCAGGACCCCTTCTAGGCCAGGCCCGCCCGGCTGACGGCCGCTTCCTGGCGCAGCGGCACCGGGCCTTGGGGGCTGCCCCTGACGACCCCTCGGGTGGGACAGCCACCTGCACCTCAGAGCTTGCGGGCCAGGCCCACGGGTTCTGCCTGCGGTGCCAGGCCGGGCTCCCTGGAGAGGAGCCCCCTCTCTTCTTGCTGTTATCGCTGGTTAGTTGTGCATCGTGGATAAGCACAGCTGGGGAGCAGGGCCCCTCCCGGCGTGCCCTGCAGGCCAGTGGCACGCGCATCCCCTGCGGAACATGCTAGAAGTGCAGGTTCCCAGCCCCCGCCTGGCCTCCTGCTTGAACAGGCTCCTGGCAGACACTCTTCTAGAAAGCTCGCCTTCCAGCCGCACAGAAGAGCGGCTTGTCCTGCAGAAAGCCAGCGGACTCCGCGTGTTTTTAACCCAGACCTATGACGAAGGGTGTTTCAGGTGAGACGGGTGCACGCTCCCTGCAAAGGAGAAGCAGCTGTGTGTGCTGTTCGTGGAGGGGCAGCCCGGCTTCCTGCTCTGCCCTCCCATTGCTGAGCTGTCAGTCACTCCAGGGCCAGCCAGCATCCTGCGTGGGTCCCTCCGTGGCCCTTCTGTCAGCAGGTCTCGCTGTCCCTCCACGTCAACGCCCACGCTCGCGTTCATTTACGAGGACCCGTGTTCGTGGACCGGCACAGGGGTCGGCCCCGGCTCTCACGGGGGCTGTGGAGCTGTCAGAGGTTCGAGCTATGGCATCGGGATCCCCACGGGGGGGGCCGGCGCTGGGGGGAGGCGAGGGGGACACGCACGCGTGAGAAGAAGGCAGGGGCTGTTCTCGGAGGATGGGAACACGCGGGCGAGGTGGCGGGCGGCCCAGATGCCAGGAAGCGCCCCCACAGGCTGGAGCAGCCGGGGAGGCTTCCTGGAGGTGGAACGGGAGCTAAGCCCCAGAGGACGAGTGTGGCGTGGGGGCGAGCAGGCGTGTGGAGCGACGGGAGCCTGTCCCTCGACTTTGGCCGTTACCCCCTCTCTTCTCTGTGAGTAGGGCCTGCTGGGGTCTGGGGGGCTTGGTGGTTACGTTGAGGTCCCTTTCCCAGTGTGCCGCCCTCACTGTCTGGAAATGTGTTTCCACCCTGGTTTCCAAACTTTCCCACTTGGCTTCGGCAAACGCCCTGACCCCTGGCGCGTCCGGAACTCCCCGAAGACAAAGGGAAGGTGCTCGTTTTTCCTGCTCAAAAGCAAGCGCCCCCGTCCACACCTCTGTTCTCCGCCGGGGCCCTCCTGCCCCCGCGGCCACTGCTCCTGCACCCACAGACCTTCGGGCTTCGAGAGGGACCCCCACGGGGAGCCGGCACCCACACGTCTTCTGTTGGGATGGCCCCTCGAAACGTCGCAACACCAGCCTGAGAGGCCTGATTCCGGAACACGACGACCCGATTCTGGTCGGACGTGAAAAACGGCTCACGTTCCACCGGAAAAGCAGCCGCCGCTTCTTGTCGCCTTGCCAGCTGCTGGTATTCACCTGTGTTGAGAGCGTGTTTGTTTAAAGCCCTCATTATGCAGAAGGCTGCTGGCTCAGTGCGCACCCATTTACCAAATTAAAAACGCAGTCAACCTTAATGTTACCTCCCTGGAACTTCCCACATGAGAGTTCCCTCTAACGACCCAACAGATTTCTATTCCAAAACAAAAACTTGGGGTTGTACGACACGGTGTCTTTGGGGGTCAGTTCTATCGCCGCGGGGCGGTCCCTTGCATTTGGCCGAGTGCCCTTCTTTCCTGGGATCGTCCGCGTCAGTGAACACGAGGCGGGGGGCAGGCGAGGGCCTGGTGAGTGGGCGGCACGAGGGCGGGAGGACAGGGGACAGGCACACTGTGCGAACAGGCACCGGCGGCTGTGTGAGCTTAGGCGCGTTACCGAGCCTCTCTGTGCCGGGGTTTCCTGGACAGACAGATGGTTGTGTCGTCCTGCAGGGTGAGGGCCCATTGTCACCCGTGGAGGGCAGGACACTCGGTGCTAGCATGGTAAGGGGCATCTCGTGCTAGATCCTGGGGTCTCGGGGTACGGTGGGTGGCAGGGCCTGTGGGATGGCCCCTGTGCTGGAACTCGGGGTCCCTGAAGCTGGAGGTCAATGTCCGGTTTGACTCCCGTCCCAACCAAGGAAGGGACCAGCTCCTTGGTGCTGCTGGGACCTCCCTCCATGGAACAGACCCTGCCACCCCCACCCCCACCGCGGCCCTGGCCTCTCCCCTGCCACCCCGCCATGCCCCTGTGTGTAGGCTGGCTTCCCATTGCAACGCTCCAGGCCCTTCCTCCCTGCAGTCCCCCTGCCTACTCCTCGCTACCTGAAAGCTCTCTCCTGGCCTGTGCCCCTCAGGGAAGCGTCCCTGAGCCCATGCCACCTTCCTGGGGAGGCCCCCTGCTAACTCCTGGCTCTGTGGCCCCAGTGGTCTCCGTCTCCTGCCCAGGATGGGAGGCCCTGAGGACAGCTTTGGTCGGTCCTATTTCAGCGCTGAGCCTCGCCACAGGCCCTGCCCCAGGCCCCCAGGCCCCCCGCCCCGCCACCAGGACTGGCCCCAGGCCCCGCCCCAGGCACTCAGGTGGGCACACTTGATGTTATAGATTTTGTCAGCCAGCTGGAAGTTTTTGTGCCATCCTGAGGGCTGACCTCTTCTGCCAGGGCTGCAGACACCCCACATTTAAGAGCCCCAAACGGTGTTTTGCTGCAAATATTCAGAGCGTCCTCGGGTGCAGCAGTGGGTCGGGGTGGCAGGGTCCGTCCACGCTGCGCCTGCGCTTTTCCGGGGCTGGCGGGCATCACGGGGCTGGGCCCCAGCTCCCGGCCAGGCCGGGGGTTCATGCTGCCGTTCCGCATCGACAAGACCTCGGGTTTTCTAAGAGACCGTTTAACCTGCGTGCGGGACAGGCCCTTTCGACGACACGCCTACACTCAAATGACTGAGCCCCCTTTTTTTTTTAAGATATATTTTATTATTTTTAACAGAGAGAGAGAGAGAGGCAGAGAGAAGGGGGAGGGCCCAGAGCCGTCTCCACAGTTGTACATCATCTGTTTTCCACCCGGTTTCCTTCCACACAGGTGGGCGGGGGCCGCAGGGTGGGAGCTGGGCTGGGGGCTCCCACATGGGAAGCTCACCCCCTGGGTGTCTTGAGCCGGGGGCCAAACCTGGGGGGTGGGGGCGATAACCAAACTGGTGGCTCCCGCATGGGAAGCGCACCCCAGTTCTGCATATGGGTCCACACGGGCCAGAGCCGGGACTCGATCCTCCGTCCCGGGGGCTGCAAGGCCCCTTAAGCCGCTGAGCCATCCTGGCTTCCCCCCAATTATTTTTTTTAAAGGAGAACTGATGGGAAACAAATGGCCCCAGCGGCAACCTTGCTGAAGCCTGGGCCACCAGACTGCCCAGGGCCGCCACCTCGCACCGGGAAGTTGGCAGTGGAGTCAGGAACCAGCTCCAGGGGTAAAGCGAGTGGGGTTGGGGAGAGGGCTGGGCGGTTTGTCGCCCCCGTGCCGGGCAGGCCTGGGGGACAGTGGGGCCTCGTGAACTATGTCAGATGAATGAAGCACAGTGAGCAAGCGACGGGGAGGGCTGGTCTGTGAGGCCTCCCAGGATGGCGTGGGCACAGGCAGGCTCGGGGTCTTTGTGGCTTCGGGGAGAGACCTGAGGAGACCCCAGCGAGGAGTAGAGAGCCTGGAATGTGGCCAGGAGCCAGGTGTGGCCCACCCTCCTGCTTTCCTGGCGAGAGTTGGGGCTCCAGCCATGCGGTTGACGGTCTTGGCTGAATTGTGAAAGGAAAGGCGTTCCGTTACCGTCTCGGCGAGCAGGCAATTAGACCACTAACGTCCGGAGTCCCTCCCAGACCTAAGAGATCTGGGGGCGCGTAGCGTCTAAGCACCCAGTGTTCGGATGTGCTGATATTCTAAGACTAAAGTGTGGAGGGCTGAGGTTCTGGGGGTCCTGGGTCCCACCACCTCTGATGGGCCTGCCCTCCACAAACTCCACGGGTCCCCTGCCATCCACCCACCCTCTCCCCCTCGGCCCCCCATCCCCGTTGCTGACCCCCGAACCCCAGGGCAGCAGCTGGGCCTGCTTTAAGCAAGCTGCCCATCTGCTTATCTGCTCATCTGCTACACACACACACACACACATGCACACACATGCACACACACACACACACAGCTCTGGGGTGAAAGGTGACACTGTCTGGATTGGACAGAGCAGGCCAGCCCTGGTCCCCTTCCCCTGCTCTGGGCTGTCCCCGCTGGGGTAGGAATTCAGGGCCCCCCATTGTGTGCCGGGAAGCCTGAGGCATGACACAGAAAGAAGTCCTGGGGACTGGACAGGGTGACCAGCACCGACCTGCTGTGTCCAGGGACCCCAGCCCTGGTCCTCAGTGCCCACCTGTCTCCCTAGTGCCCAGGGCTACTCCCTCCCGGGACGTATTGTACTTGAAAACTCAGCTTCAAGACACTGGTGTGACTCCAAACAGCCGTGGACAGATTCCGGGGGACAGCGCGGAGGCAGCCGACACCTCTAGCTCCCTCCCCCGGCCCCTCCAGTCTGGCAGCCAGGCGCCTGGCTCCTGGGCGGAAGTTGTCCAAGCGCCCCATCTCTTGGGTTAAAGGGAGCCCACCTTCTCACCTCAGCACACGGCTTACAGATGTAGCCATGGAAACTGGCTGCTGCCTTGCACGCCACCGAAATAAATGCCTTTTTTTTTTTTTTGCTTTTAAACACATTACGTGGATCTTTCTTTTCCTTTCACATTCCTGCGGGGATAGGTGAGTACAGGTGTGAGGTTGTCACGCAGAGCATGCCTTTCATCCCCAGCCCCTGTGCCCACTACGCAGGGCCTGGGTCCAAGATTTCGGGGCCCCCAATGGGGACGCCCCTGAAGGGCTACTCTCCCCTCAGCCTGGGCCTCCCCCAAGGCCAGCTGAACTCTACCCAGCCCCCCACGAGCAGAGTGCTTCCCAAATAGCTCTCCAATCCACCGCTCAGGTCGGGCCACTGGGGACCCCAAACCCAATAAGAAGGTAGGAACAGGCCAGCCACAGATCCGAGCAGCGTCCCTGGCAGGGAGCTGAGCTAGGGGGCCTGCCCTCCAGGACTTCACAGCCAAGAAGGGGACAGTGCTAATGCTGCTTTCTATGTCACCTGAATTTTGGAAAGCTTTTTGGCTGGGCAGGAAATTCTCGGTTGGTGTAGTTTTCAGTACTTTAAAGACGCTGCTTCACTGCCCCTGCCCCCGGCTTTCACTGTTTCCGCACAGACTCAGCTGTCGTTTTACTCTGGGTCCTCTGCCTGTCACGTGCCCCCTTTTTTCTGTCTTTTAAGATTGTCCTTTTATGGGGAGGCCGGGATGGCTCAGCACATCAAGTGCTCTCTTTGCAGCCCTGCGGACCGAGAATCGAGCCCTGGCCTGTGTGGACCCATATGTAGAACTGGGGTGAGCTTCCCATGCGGGAGGCCCCCAGCTCCGTTCTTGCCCCCCGGTTTGGCCCCTGGCTCAAGGGGACGTGCCTCCCATGTGGAGGCCCCCAGCCCAGTTCCCACCCTGCGTGGCCCCCGCCCACCTGTGTGGAATGAAACCATGTGGAAAACTAATGACGTACAACTGTGGAGACGGCTCTGGGCCCTCCCCCTTCTCTCTGTCTCTATCAAAAACAATAAAATAAATCTTTAAAAAAAAGATTGTTCTTTTATTACTGGTTTTAAGTGTTATTTTCTGTGTGTGTGTGTGTGTTTCATTGAATGTTTTGGATCTGCAGGTCTATAATTTTCAGCCAATATTTCTTCGGCCTCCCCCTTCGTTTGAGGGATCCAGTTACACACATATTAGGTTGCTTGAAGCTTCTTGGATCTCACTGAAGCGCTATGTACTTATTTACCTTCTGTCTTTTTTTCTGTTTCATATTAAATCATTTCTGTTGTTATCTTTAAGTTAATGCATCATTCCTTCTGCAATATCTAATTTGATATTAATCCCATCCTGCGTATTTTTCATCGTAGACTTTGTAGCAGCTTCTTTTTACCTCTGCAAATACGGTTTGGTTCTTTTTACCATCGTCTAGGTTGCTCTGCAAGGTGCCCAGCGTTCCCTCCAGTGTTTTGAAGATGTGGGTGGCAGACCTAATAACTATTTTCATGTCCTGGTCTCCTAATCCTGTCTTCTCTGCCGTTTCTGGGTTGGGTTCGTTTCAGTTGAGTCATAGTTTTGCTTCCGTACAGGTTGTGTTGTGTGTTCCTGCTCCTTTGCATGCCGGGGACCTCTCTACTAAGTGCCGGACACTGTGAATGCCACTTGCTGGGTGCTGGACCCCCGTACGTACTTGTGGGCTTTCTTCTGGGTCATGGTTGTCATTTGGAAACAGATTCTTTCCGCTCCAGCTGTTATGACTGGTTAGGCAAAACCAGAGCTGTGTGCGGAGTGTTCTGTGAATGACGTCCTCCCTAGCAGGTGGGGCTGGAGCCACGACTCCCGGACCCGTGCGAGCATCCAGGGTTGCTCCTGCGGATCCTTTCAGGGGCCCCTCCTCCAACCTTAGGCAGGCTCGATGTGAGGACAAGTGATCTAGACAGCGTTTCGGGGAGAAAGGGGTACCCAGTGCTCCAGGAGGCGGGGAGACAAGAACCAGGCCTCCGCGAAGGCGGCCCGGGTGCTGACGGAGCCCGCTGTGCAGCCTGGTCTCCCCGGTGCGCTTTGCTCCTCCCGTCCTCACGCTGCAGCTGCTGGAGCTCACCTTAGCCTGCCCGCCCCTGGGCCTTTGCACATGCTATGTTCTCTGTGGGCTGCTCTTTCCCATTGGCCCTGCTTGTCCTTCAGGTCTCACCACCCAAGTCAGTCTCTCAGGGCTGCCTTTCCTGGCTGCCACCCCCCCTCCAGTACCCTGCATGGTCCCTCACACCCCATCTGTGCCATGGATGTTTGTTGTTGGATTGCTGATCAATTCTAAATGCTGAGCGCACAGTACGTTCAGTGAGTGCTACTAGATCCCGGAAGAGGGAGTTGTGTCCAGAGGCTGGGGATCAGGAAAGGCTTGCTCAAGGAGCATGCCGACTGATAGCCAGGGATTTCAATAAGCAGAGCTGGAAGGGAGTGCAAGGTTCATGGAAGGGCCCAGCAGGCAAGACAAGGCGAAGCTTGTGGTTGGGGGCCCCGGGGACAGACCTCTGCCGTGTTTAAGGAGCATCATGGGCATCGTAAATGCAAGGCTGAAACAGCGGATCGGGGCAAGTGTGGAGGGCCTGGAACAGCGGCCACCATTGGGGGCCTAGACCGGGAGTCACACTCAGAGCTGTGTTCCGGGGGCCACGTGGGTGGACTGCTGGGGTGAGGGGGAGAAGCAGGGCTCTGCACGACCAGAAAGGGGAAATACACCGCAGACTGTCAACACGGAATGATCTTGCTGTGTCACAAAACAATTAAATACCTGTTAGCATTCTCATAGAAATGGCCCCCAGCCCCTCCAGACCCCACCCCATCCAGAACGATTCACCGCTCATCTCAGCGATTCTTTTATTTTTTAAAAAGATTTTTATTGTTTGAGAGAAGGTGGGAGAGACAGAGAAGAGAGGAGGGCCCAGAGCGGTCTCCACAGCTGTACATCGTTAGTTGTGATGTGGTTTCGTCCCACACAGGTGGGTGTGGGGTCGTGCGGGGCGGGAGCTGAGCAGGGGGCCTCCCGCATGGGAGGCGCGAGCCTTTGCCGCCGTCCCGGGGTTACCAGCTGCGCTCAGTGCAGCACGTGGGTTTTGCTCGGGGCCGGGCCGGGCCGGGCATGGACTCTGGGCCTCGTGATTGCGCGACCCGCGCTCAGCTGCTGAGCCAGCCGGGCCTCCCCTCCCCTTAGACTCACTGAGCGCCTTGGGCTGGCTGCTGGCGGGTGGGGGAGAACTGGCCAACAGGGACCCTGCCCCAGAGCTCACAGCCTGAGAGAAGGGGGCGCAGACTTCCGACTGGAAACCCCACGGAGGGAAGGTCAGTGAGGCTCTGTCAAGGGCGCCAGCATCCCCGGATCTGGGCAGCACCTAAGGCAGCGACCCCGGCCCCCCATCACTGCAGCGTCCTCAGCACGGTGCTGGCGCTGGGTTGATGCTCATGAAAAGGAGGAAGACGGAGGCCGGGGAGGGCAGCAGGAGGGCAGGCGGTGGGTGTTAACATCCTCTTCAGGATGAGGCGACCCGCATGCATGGTCCCCCCTCGACTCCAAGGGGCACAGCCTGGATTCACACTGCGCCCCTCTGACTCACGGGCAGACCCGGGCTGGCAGTTGGGCAAATTGCATCCCCACCGTTCGCTCATCTGCCAACTGAGGACAACCACGCCGGTCCCTGTGGGCCGGTGAGGGTTCCGGGGGGCTCCTTGGCGCCCCACCCCCGTGAGGACGCAGGGGCCGCGGGAGCAGCTGCGTGTTTGCAGG
>PVKE010001950.1:49138-90049 GCA_004027555.1 Craseonycteris thonglongyai
CTGGGGCTCACGGGGGGGGGGGGGGGGCTTGCTGAAGCCCAGCAGCCTGGGCCGCCCCCAGAACTTCTGACTTAGCGGGTCTAGGTGGGGCCTGGGCTGTGTGGAGGGAGGTGAGGAGCAGGGGCCAGAGCCAGGGGTCAGTAGTCACGTGGGGCTCCCTGCGCCATTAGCAGGGGTGTGGGAGGAGGTCCCCATGCAGGAAGACCCAGCTGGGCCGGGCTGGTAGGGGCATCGGAAGGGCTTTAGGGACAGACCAGGACACCCTGGGGACTGGGCATGACCTGCTGAGGCCCCCTGAGCTCTGTGTGCTCTTCTGTGCCAGGCCCAGGGGCCACCAGGGTCTTGCTGAGTGTCGTTAGGGTTTCAGTGAACGTGAGCCTGGGAGCCACAGTGATGGGCCGAGGCTGGCGCCAGAGCCCGACGGTGCTGCCCCACGCGGCCCACGCACCTGCCCCTGGTGCCTGGCTTTCCTGGCTTTGCATGAGGATACTCAGGGCACCTGTGCACAGAGGGCCTGTGAGACTCATGGGGGACACGGAGGGCCCCGCCCACAGCTCAGGGCCGGGACGTGGTCCGTGGGTATTGAACGAGCCCGGCCCAGCGCCCCCTCCCACGCGCCTTCCAAGCCCCGATTCTGGACCGGGAGCTGCGCTCAGTTCTGAGAAAAGGAAGTCGAAGAGAAAAAGGGGGAAAACGTAAGTCAAGCGGCAGAAAGGGATTTGAAAACCCAGTTCCTGCTCGTGGTGCTTTTAGGAGAGAGGAAAAGCCAGCAGAGGAGCCGAGGCTCACGCCAGGGAGAGGGGTCTCAGGCTCCATCCCCTCCCCTACCCCCCCATCTCCACCCAATTTCCCCAACTCTGCCCTGGGCCACAGCCCCAGAAGGTTCTTGAAGGTGCATCTCACCCACACTGGCCCGGCCTGCAGCACGGGGCCTGCCCCCCAACCTGCCCGAGACACTGGGGGCGCAGCAGGCGTGGGAGGCGGGGGCCACAGGGGCCAGGCTCAGTCTGCCCCTCCCCCACGCAGGGCCTGGTCAGCGCGCGCTTGGAAGGGGACCCCAACTCCATCCCTCCTTGGGAGCCCCCTTCCTGTCCTGGCGCTGCCCTGACCCCTGGTGGCGGGAGGCCTGCAGAACGGGCTCCTTGCCTTCACGGGGCTTCTAGTCTGAGGGGGGCACATGTTACTACCTGGGGAGCCACCCGGGGTGTTCGGGGGAGGCGGCGGCCTGTCCAGACCGCGGGGCAGCGCGGCAGGAGCAGGGCAGCCTCTGTGTGAAGAGTGGACTGTGTTAGAGTCACCAGGTCAGCCGCTGAAGGACCTGCCAGAGACGGGTGTGACCTGTGGGATTTGCACAGACATGCACGTTTCACACCAAGACGTCAGACAGCGGAGGGCTGGGGTCTGCTGGGGCCCAGGCCCAGACACTCACAGCCATCTCAGCGGCCAGAAACTGGGGGTCTTGCCCCCTCCGATCCTCTTCCTCCTCCCACCACCCCCTGGGGGCCCATCTGGCGGGAGGCGGGCAGTTCAGAGCCGCTGTTCAAGCCTCAGGGGTCACCCTGGACAATCCCCCTTCTCTGGGGGCATAGCCTCGTTTGACCACACGCCTCGCCGCAGCCCATGTACCCCCATTCCTCGGGCAGGCTGGGGCGTCCAGGCCTCACAGCATCGTGACAACTTGGGCTTTAATTCTGGAGCAGGCTCCGAGGGCCACCCGCCCGGCAGCTGGGCTCACAGACGGCCCCCCAGGCTGGGCCCCTGCGGGCATAAGCAGGGTGGGGGCTCCCAGGCACTGCCTGCTCTGCCCCAGAGCCCAGGAGGGGCTCCCTCCTGCCACTCTGAGGTTAGTGACAGTGACTACCCGTGGACTGTGTGGGAGGGGGCCGGACGGCCACCTGGCTGGGCCTCGGGGGTGCCCTCTTTCCTGGGCTGTGGGGAAGCTGGGGTCTCCCAGCTGCCCAGGCCCTGGGTCTGCCCTGAATCCTCTCCCCCCAACCCACAGGGCTGCAGGCTCTTCGGCTCCAGCCTCAACCACGGGGGGCCATGCAGGGGCACAAAGACGGGTGTCCATCCAGGCGAGCTTCTCCCCGCTGGGTGGTGGTTTCACGCTTCCAGCCTCAGTTTACCCCTAGACTCGGGGTGGGATAATCTTGCAAGGAGAGGCTTTGGAGCCCTGCTTCCCACATGGCTGGGGAGTGGGGTGGGGGTGCTGGCAGGGGGCTGTCCTGTCCCTCCCGGGAAAGTCATGCCCCCCACCCCGGGGGCATCCTGGGATAAAATGAGGTCAGCATGGCCGCCCCCACACGGCTGTGGGCACTGCTATTCTTATTAACCCTGACATTGAACTGAGGCCCGAAGACAGGAGGGGCCCACCCCTGTCACCCCCAGCGTCCCTGCACACCCCACTCCCCTCCCCGGGTCCATTCTCCCAGAGCTCAGGGGTCCCCACATTGCTCATTCACAGCGCGCTGAGCACCCACGGTGCGTCCTGCTCTGGGGAGGGCGGTGGGGGGCGAGCGGCAGCCTGCCGAGAGCTTCCGGAAGCCCGGGAACCCCAGAAATGGCTGGCAAGATGGCACGTCCCCTGTGTTTTCTGGGGGACCCTCGAGGACTGCAGGTCACAGTGCGGGGGGGCCGGTCCAGGGCATCCCCGGTGTTACCTGGACACTAGTCCCCTCGGGCAGCACTGATCCCCGTGCAGGGAGCATGTCCAGCCTCAGCATGGGGGTCAGGGAGCATGTCCAGCCTCGGCATGGGGGGCAGGGGGCATGTCCAGCCTCGGCATGGGGGGCAGGGGGCATGCTCCAGCCTCGGCATGGGGGGCAGGGAGCATGTCCAGCCTCGGCATGGGGGGCAGGGGGCATGTCCAGCCTCGGCATGGGGGGCAGGGGAGCACGGGCCTGGCTGCCGCCCCCACCCCGAGGCACCGGGGCGGCCTGTGGTTCGGAGGAGGCAGACACCCCAGGTGCTGGTGGGAACGGCCCGGGGGGCCCAGGCCCCCTCCCGCCCCCAGACCGGCTCTGGATAATATCGGGGCCAGCCGCAGCGCTGCTGAGCACTTCCCCGTCTATTTATTACCGAGTGCAGGAATCTGGGAGCCCGTGGAGCGTGAAATGAGGAACAAATGTGGAGCAGGTCTAGACAGGAACTCTGCGTGGCTCTCTGCGCTTCCAGGTAGCAGGAGCTCTCAGACCCAGACAGATGTGTTTGTGGAGGAAAAGGATGCTGGCTCCCTGTGAGCCCGCGGCTAGACACCGGCATGGGGGAGGGCTGGGGGAGGCCGCAGGCCTGGCTCACAAACAGCAGCGGGCAGCCCCCGCGGCGCCCGGCCTCGGTTTCCCCATCTGGAAACGTGCAGCAGCCGCGTCACGCGGTTGGAAGGGCTGCTGGTTCATCTCAGCCCCCTGAGGCCTGGGCGCCGTGTTGATGGGGCGACCCCCCAGGCCGCGGCCCGTGGGTTTGGAAGTCGGGTGCGGGTCTGGCTTCTGGTGGGGTGTCTCCGGTGAGCGCAGGGCGGGGGCGATGGACGGGGGAGACGTGGTCCTCGCGTTTTCAGGGCGGGCTTGGATGGAGCAAGAGTCTGAAACTCCAGGCGGGACCCGAGGTCCAGATGGCAGCCACGCAGGGGGCTTCTGCCAGGGGAGGGGGCTCCGAGGGGGGAGGCAGGTGGCGGGCTGGCGTCTGGCTCTGGTGCCAGGTGTTTCCTGCCGCGGGCCCCCAGCACCGGGCTCGTTGGGTCTTCGGGCGGCGGGAGGCAACCGGCGCTTGTGCCCGCCCACCTGCCTGCCCGCGGGAGGCAGGGCTGTCAGACGGGGGGGCTGTTGGCCACCTGGGCCCCCCTCCCAGACTGTGGGGGTGGGGTGTGGAGGGGCCCCGGCTCAGAACCTGTCCCTGCAAAAGTCAGGGGTGGGGACAGGGAAGCAAAGCCGTGTATAAAGCTTTAAAACCATGTATGGTCCCCGGGGGGAGATCCGCACCAGTGTCCTGGCCGTGTGGGCAGCGGGCCTCGTAGCCTTGGCCCCCCCGAGCTCCCGCACCTGCCAGGGGTCACAATCCCCCCCCACCCCGATAGGTGCTGCTTGATTTGTCGCTTGAATCCTCCAGCTGTCACACACTGGAACCTTCCGGACCCTTCGCAGCCAGGGTTGGTCAGACGCTAACCTCCGTCCTTCACGGCCCACGCTGGCAGGCACCGGCTCTCCTGGTACAGACGAGGAGCCTGAGGCCCTCGGGAGGCCTCTGACCCAGGGCTACCAGCACGAGTATGGCAGGAGGTCCCCGACCTGCCCACTCTCTTAAGCAGGACGCCGGCCTCTGTCCCCTCAGGGTCCAGGGTCCCCAGGCACACGGAGGATTGTCTGAAAGGTGCAGCGAGGCGTGGAAGCCGGGGAAGGGGGCTTCTGGGTGCTGTTCATCCACTAACTTGTTCTATGAGGTCACGCATGGGCCACCCCTCCCCGCCCCTGCCTCGCATTCCCCCCGAACCCCACTCACAGCTGTGACACGTGGTCCCGCCCAGCACTTTGAGGATCTGTGATGTGTGTTAGGGCCAGGATGTCTCCCTGGAGGATGGGGGTGGGCCCTGCGTGGGGAGGGCCCTGCGGTGGCCTGGGCCCTGGCGAGGCAGAGGGCAGGGCATCCTGGAGGGTGGGGCCCCGGGAGGCCATGCCGTGCAGGGGCTGCTCCGAGCGCACACAGCGCTGATGTCAGGCCCGCGCCCGGCGCCGGCCGCGGGCGTTGCTGCCCCTGGGCGTGCGTGTATCTGCAGAGCGAGGCTGAGACACTCCAGCTGGACGGGGCCCGGGTGTCGGAGCCGTGGCTGCTGACAGCCCTGGGCGCTGGGCCTGCCCGGCACCCGCCCCGTCACGCCGCCAGGCTGCCTGCCGCGGGAGGCCCCGCACCCCCCGGCCAGGAGCCGAGGGGCCGTCTGTGTCTCAGACCCGGGAGGGAGGCCTGTGGCCAAGGCCGAGCCCCGACATCCGCAGACCCAGAGAGGGACACACACATTAAATGTGGCCGTCTGAGCACAGCCCACCTGCCGGAATCCTCGCTGGTCTCCCCATTCTACAAAGGCGGGAGGGAACTGAGGCCCAGAGGAGCCCCGTGCGCACACGACCTGGAGGCAGAGCAGGGCTGGCTCGGGGGTCCCGCTGGGGTGTTGGGGGAGGCGCTGGCCTTCACAGCACAGACGTTAATCCCTGTGGGACCTCTCACGCCTCCCCAGCTCCGAGCTCCCCATCTGTGAGGTGGAACCATAACCATCTTTTTGGGTGTCAATAGCAAAAGCGCACTCAGGGTGACGTATCTGCAGAGCCACTCTGCAGATTTGGGGCGGGACCTGAGGGTCAAGACCACAGCCCGGCTTTCCGGGGCGCCTGTGTCGTCCCCCTTCTTCCACTCACGAGCCCGGACGTGCCAGTGACCAGCCAGGACTGGCCAGTGTCCAGGTCCCTGTGACGTCTCCCGGGAGACAGAAGCGGAGAGGCCCAGGCAGGGCCACACACGCTTCCCTGCTCCACAAGCTGTGGCCACAGAGGCTGCAGTCGGGGGGACACATGCAGCTGCCAGGCGCGGAGCTCAGGGACAGGACGTGGGGTGGCAGCTGGGCCGCCACCCCGAACACCAGCGGCTACCGCAGTGCGGGCCCACTAAGACGTCGTGGGCTGCAGGCACGAGGGACACAGCAGAGCTGTGGTGCTGGGGGTGGGGGACGTGGCAGGCCCGGCCTTGACCCTGCAGCGGAGCAGCGCTGGGACGTGAGCCTGTCGCCTCTCAGCCTGTTTGCTCGTCTTCAGGAGATCCCTGCACCCCACGGGGTTCGGGCAGGCTCTGAGGGGGGCTCTGCCTGACCCGCCTGGGCCTCCCACGCAGCTGGGTTTGGCGGATTGCGGGAGGGGCCCGGCCCTTCTCCGAGCCTCGTCCCCTGATCTGCCACGTCGGGGCCCCAGGGCCTGTTGCTCCCTCCCATGGCGGCCCACGGGGCGGCCACTCCAGGGTCAGGCTGAGGTGAGGACGGTGCTCCCCGGGCCCGGCGGTCTGCTCTGCTTCACCTCCGTGGGGAGCGTGAAATGCATCTGGACAGCAGGCCTGGCCCCCTCCCAGCGTCCCCCGCCGGCTGCCTCATCTGCACCCCCGGCTCCCTGGATCGGGCCCCGGGTCGGCCAGCACCCTCGGCGTGGCCGGCGGGCCAGCTGGCCTCGGCTGCCCGAGGGGCCG
Organism: Craseonycteris thonglongyai; assembly: GCA_004027555.1. NCBI lineage: Eukaryota > Metazoa > Chordata > Mammalia > Chiroptera > Craseonycteridae > Craseonycteris > Craseonycteris thonglongyai. Next base: position 55,355 of record PVKE010001950.1, read on the forward strand.
GGGCAGGTCAGAGCTGCCCGGCAGGGCGCCCAGGAATGCGGGGGTCCCGGGCTCCTGCTCTGTGTCTTCCCGGCTGGGGCCCTGTCTGTCAGGCTGTCTGGATCGGCCTGTCTGCGCCTCTGTCTGTCTGAAGTTGGAGCTGTCTGTGAGTCTGTCTCCTTGTCTAATTGTGTTGGGTCTGTCTGGGCTTGTCTCTTCCTGACCCCACTTTGCCTCTGACACACGGCGTTGCTGGGACAGGACCCTCCACGTCAGCACATGGCTGCGTCCCCCTCCATCTGTACATGGGGGTCCCTCCCAGGCCTCCCCCATATGCCTGCCCGCCACCCCGCCCCACCCCCAGCACAGGGGCTCAGCCCCTCATCCCAGACCCACCAGCCGCCCAGACCTGGAGTCTCCGAGCGAAAACCCTGCCTGTCCGTTCCCCTCACACATTCCTGGAAGAGGAAAAATTGGCCCAAGTTCCAGCAAGTCCTTGGCAGGGCTCAGCACAAACTTTAGAAACCTGCCCACCACAGAGCTCTTCACTGCATATCCCTGCAGCCACAGATTGGGGCGTCACACAGATGCCCACCCGTGGGGCCGGGCCGGGGGGCTGGGCTCCCCGTGTCCCCAGGGAAATGCGGTAGGTGTGGGCGTGCACAACCAGGTGAAGCAAAGGAAGTGCAAAAAGCACAGCTATAGACGGCGTGCCCCAGAGCTGTACGGGGCACGGCCGGGAGGCCGGGCAGCTCAGCGGTTGTGCGCTTGCCTCATAATCGCAAGGTCCAGGGTTCGATTCCTGGCCCCGGCCCGTGCAAACCCATGCACTGAACTGCAGCACAGCGATCGGGATGACTCGGCAGTAAGGGTTCTCGCCTCCCATGCGGGGGGCCCGTCCCCATTTAGCTCCCACCCCGCATGGCCCCACATCCACCTGTGTGGAACGAAACCACATCACAACTAACGATGTACAGCTACGGAGACGGCTCTGGGCCTTCCCCCTTCTCTCTCATCTCCTCTCAAACAATAAAATAAAATGTAAATAACATTGTGAATGACACCCAGCTTTTCTTAAAAAAAGGGGGGAAGGAAATACATATTGGGTTATATTTTTAGAACAAATCAATGGGGAGACAAACCTAGAATCTGGGCAGGGAGGGCAGGAAGCTGCAAGACCCCTGAATGCACCTGGTTTTGTGCTCTTGACTTTGGAAACAAATGTTTCCTACAACTCAAAGTCAAAATTAAACCAATTTTTTAGAACAAAGATAAACACTAACTGTATTCAAGGAACGGAAGTATTAAGTTGGTAGGAAAATCATACTAAGACTATTTCAAGTGGCTTTGAAATAGCTTTGTCCTTTACATCCCTCAGGGGATAAGAAAACAACCATGACAAAACTAATATCCGATTCTGCTCCGATGGCTTGTTAGTGAAAACACTGGCCATGTTATTCTTAAGTTATTATATATAAAACGAGAGAACGCAACTAAGTAACGAGAGCCCGTGTGACTAGGAAAATAAGATTGTGACAGAAAGTCATAGACATCAGACTTGAACAAGTAAAAACCCCGTTGGGGAAGCCGGGGTGGCTCCACGGGGTGAGCGCTCGCTTTGCAGCCCCGGGGACTGAGGATCGAGTCCTGGCCCCGGCCCGTGTGGACCCACGTGCTGAACTGGGGTGTGTTTTCCATGCAGGAGGCCCCCAGTATGGTTCTCACCCTGCGCGGCCCCCACCCACCTGTGAGGAGAGAGACCATGTCTAAAACTGATGATGGACAACTATGGAGACTGCTCTGGGCCCTCCCCCTTTACTCTGTCTCTGTCAAAAACAATAAAATAAATCTTTTTAAAAAGTGCTGTAACTCTGACATTCAGTGGAATGAACTCATGAGCAGGATGAACTCATGTTTCAATTTTCTCTGGGTAATACAATGAAGAAAACAAGGTATCCCCTCACTCTGGTCACTGAAAAAGCTAGAACCAATGGAGGCCCTACTGCTCGGACGCTGTTCCCTTGCAGAGAAGCAGGTCCCAGGCTGAGATCAGCTGGGTCTTTGCCTAAAAGTAAAATGCCCTCATGGATTTGGGGGCAGGGGGTTGTATTAAGCTGACACAAGAGCCAATTCGGAGGGGCACGTGGTCCCGGTGGGGTCATTTGAACATCAGAGGAAGGGCTGCACTGGACTGAAGCCCATCAACGAGATAAAAACCAGATCAGAGCGACAGTGTGAAGCCCACCAACCTCGCGGGGCACCAGCCCACTCTGAAAATTGGAGAAGCTCGCACCCAAGCCTTCCCTCTGCCGACTGTCCTTCAGGATGGCTCTCCGGTAACGGTATGTTCCTTCGGGGATACCGGAGCTACTAAACACAAAAGAAAGGACAGCATTTGAACAGTCACTGGAGGGATGCAGGGAGAGCTCAGCGGTTGAGCTCTCAGCTTGCAAACGTGAGGTCCTGGGTTTGATTCCTGGCCCCGGGCTGTGTAAACCCCAAGTGCTTAATTGTGGCATAACTGGTAGCCGCTGCGATGGGGCGAAGGTTCCACCTCCCACATGGGAGGCCCCCGGTTCTGTTCCCGCCCCGCACGGCCCCACATCCACCTGTGTGGAATCAAACTGTCAGAACGGATGACGTACAGCTACGGAGACGGCTCTGGGCCCTCCGCTTCTCTCTCCTCTCAAACAATAAAATAGATCTTTACAAAAACAAAAAGCCGCTGACTGCAACCCCTCCTGAAATAGCGGATCCAGGTGGTGATCTAAACCCGTGAGGCCGACGGGCTTGACGGCTGACTTGGGCAGACAGCAGCCGAAGCCGCTGCTTCATCTCAACACCAGGACACGAGGGACAGTCCCGGGATCCCTGACAGGGACGTGACAGGAAGCCACTGCAGAGGGCACGGTGGTGCCACGGGAGGAGACCCCGCCCACGCGAGTACTTGCTACCAGACGGCCGGCCCAGCTTCTTCTCTAAGCGCCGTGGGGCGGGGCGGGGGCGGCACGTGAGTGGGAACTGAACGCGAGTGGAAAGGGCCAGCCCCAGCGGGTCCTGATTTATTTGAACAAACCCCCTGTGATGAGTCCTTCTGGGGATGAACGGAGAAAGCTAAGCACGGGCTGGGGGTTTCTGTACACGTCTTCCCCTGTCCGATTTTGCACTGAAGCGCTTATGCTGTGCTCTGGGATTTCCTTCCCAATGTCCCCCCTCGACCCTCACCCTCCTCCGTGCCCTCCCCTGCGGCGAAGGAGGGGTCGAGGCGTGGGAAACGAGGCAGGTTGGTGGGAGATGGCTTGTGAACCACCCAGGACGTCTGCAAGTCAGTCAGTGTTAACCTTGGTAATTCCAAGTGCTGTAGCGATAGCACTAGCACCTCATTCCCGGGGAAATGTCGCCAGGCAGGCTGCCGCTTTGGTCCTGGGAACCGGTTGATCAGCAGCACCTCACTGGAAAAGCTAACAAGCCCTCGGCTGAGGCCAGTGTGCCTCCTTCTCGCTGCTTCCGTTCGTGTGACGTTTCCCACACGAACCAAAGGGCCTGTCCTGAGGCCTGGAAACCCCACGTCTAAGAATTTACCCGGAAATAATAGTCATCGAACTAGATTCTGTCCTTCAGGTGGCTCCAACTCGGCTGCAGGAACGTGCAGCGAAACACTGGCGTGGCGAACAGTGTATCTTTAGCGCTAAGCAGCCCAAGGATGCAAAGGGGATTAGCTTTGTTTTGAAAGATGAAGAACTCCCGGAGCGTGACTACTTCACGCCACTGAACTTCACTCAAAAGTGGTTAAGACGGCACGTTTGATGCTATGACGGTTTGACCACAATTAACGTCTTAAAGAAGAGGGATCAGTTACGCGATGCAGTGGAATGTGGTGAGAAGGGACGTCGCAGAAGATTTAATGATATGGACACAGGACACACCGCAGGCTCAGCCGGGCTCCCGCTGAAGGTGCTCGAGGGCTGGAAGGGCGGCGTTCAGGGAGGACGCGCTAAGCTGACGTGCTCGGGAAACCGTCACAGGCCCAAGGGGCCCGGGGGGGCTGCTGTGAGGGTCACCTGCCGCCCGCCTGTGCCCAGCGCTGCTCTGTTCTCCCTTTTCCGCTTTAGACGCGACGTCTGGACTTTCTAAGCTAAGCACGGCAGGGGGGTGACGTCTGCAACGGGGACGCTGCAACATGGTGAGGCTGGTGTGTGTGTTACAGGCTGTTGATGGAGAAGGGGGCGGATGACAGCCGGGACTGTGGTCATCACTGGGGGCATCTTGGCGACTGTGATTCTGCTCTGTATCATCGCAGTTCTATGCTACTGCCGGCTGCAGGTACCAGGGGAAAGGGGGGCGGGGCGGGGGAGGGAGCCCCTCGGAGGGTTTGGGGGCCCCCATGAGGGCTGGGACCCAGGAAGCTGGGAGAAGAGTCAGGTTTTGAAGAAGGCGCGAAGCAAACAGCCCTGTGGGGCTCAGTGACCTCGGCTGCCTGGCTTACCTCATGCAGGGCTCCCTGACACCTGAGGCTCAGAGAGGGTAAGGGACTTAGCCCATAACACACAGCTGTCCAGGGGAGCAGGGGTTAAGCCCTTGGGCTGTGCTCCCCCTTTCCCCCCACCTCAGCCCCGAGGCCCCACGTCTACCACACAGCCCAGTGCCTGTGAACTGGGCTGAGGCCCCTCCGTGCCTCAGTTTCCCCACCTGCAAAATGGAGACAGTCATGGTACCCGGGTCCAGCTGCTGGGCGGATGAGCTGGGCGAGGTCCTCGCTGCAGGCGGGGCGCCCGGCCCCCCAGGGCGGGGTGGCTGTGGGGGCGCGGTGTCCGCAGGGGCGCGTGGGCGGCCGGGTCACCAGCCCTCTGCCCACAGTACTACTGCTGCAAGAAGGAGGAGGGCACGGAGGACGAGGAGGAGGAGCCCGACTTCGCGCCACCCCCCGGCCTGCCCCCGCTGCACGCCAACCGCAACCTGCTGCTGACCAACGGGCCCGCGCTCTACCCGGCCGCCACCTTCAGCCAGAGGTCCCCGCAGGCCCGCGCCCTCTGCCGCAGCTGCTCCCACTCCCAGCCTCCCACCTTCTTCCTGCAGGAGCCCGAGGACGGGGAAGTGCGCAACGGCGGGGAGCGCGTGGCCTACGCGGGCCTTGGCCAGGAGGACGCCCCGCTGCCGCCCGCGACCTTCGGCGGCCTGCAGGCGCTCAACCCTAACCGGCTCTCGGCCATGCGCGAGGCCTTTGCACGGAGCCGCAGCGTCAGCACCGACGTCTGAGCCGCCCCCGGCCCGCGGGGCCGGGCCTGAGACCGCGGAGGGGTTCCCATGGCCCTCCAGCCGGGCCTGCCCAAGGGCGCTGCAGGGCTCACTGTGGGGACAAGGCCCAGTGAAGGCAGCTGTGGCCTGGGGTAGGGGTCACTGGCCGGAAGGGAGGAGGGGTGCTGCAGCACAGGTGAGCTGGTGCACCAGGCGAGCTCGTGCAACACAGGGGAGCTGGTGCATCAGGTGAGCTGGCTCAGCACAGGTGAGCTGGTGCATCAGGCAAGCTGGTGCATCAGGGGAGCTGGTGCATCAGGTGAGCTGGCTCAGCACAGGTGAGCTGGTGCATCAGGCAAGCTGGTGCATCAGGTGAGCTGGTGTGACACAGGTGAGCTTGTGCATCAGGCGAGCTGGTGCGACACAGGTGAGCTGGTGCATCAGGCAAGGGCTGCAGATCGAGGCGGGGCTCCTGATGCCCACACTGCCCCTGAGGACAGCAGGGACAGAAGGGGGCGCCCTTCTCAGCCCCACTTCGTGGCCCTGACGTGTGGGCCTCCGTCTGTCCACCTGCTCGGGGCCACGGTGAGGCTCGGGGCCTGCAGCCAGCCTTCCCTGGCGATTTCAGACCAGCTCTTCTGTCCTTCCAACCAGAATGGGGGGGCCTCCGTACCCCACCTCCCCACACACACACCTCTGGCTTCAAGGGCCAGGCGTCTGAGACACAGGTGGAGCTGGCCTCTCTGCAGAGCCCCCTAAGAAGGGGATGTTTCGGGGTGGCTGGCCTTTGGGGGTGCACAGCTCCCACTGGCATTGTGGTGAGAGGGAGGGAGAGGCGGTGCCCTGACCCCCCACTCCAGGAGTGTCCACACGAAAACACACAGCCCAGCTCTCAGCCCTGACACCGTAGGGAAGGCGGAGCCGTGGGCAGGGGCCGAAAGGCCCCTATCTCCCTCCCCGCGAGACCTGAGACACGCCCTCCCACCCCTGCCCTGCTCCGCGTCAAGACCTCAGCTGAGTCCACTCTCCACCAAGCTCCCCGCGGGGTGGGGGTCTCCCGGGGAGCCCGCTCTGAGCTCCCTCCATCCGGATGGGAAGTCATGCCCAGCAGCCACCCTGGAGACGTGCCCCAAGCCCAGGGCACCTGCCACGGCCTCCGCAGCATCTCCGAAGAAGCACAGCCCCCGGGCACCCTCTCCGGGGCTCTGTCCACCCCTGCACCCAGCCATGGAGCCGTGGGGTGGGGTGAGCAAGGGGTTGTCTGCCCAGGAAGATGGACAAGCTCCCGGCCACCTGCCTCCCACAAAGACAACCCTTTTGGGGCGAGAGGCCCTGCAAGAGCCGTGAGCAGCTTGAGGCACCGACTCGAGGGTGCTGATGAGCTGACCCTGCGGGACTGGACGCGAGCAGAGCCAGCAGAGACTACAGCACTCCGGACGCTTCCCCCTCTTCTCTCCTGCTGCTGCTAATGGGATCCGTCTCAGGGCTTCCCAGAGCGCCACCCCCACCTCCCCTTCCTCTGGGAACCCCACGTTTGTTTCTGATGTGTTAGCTTGGGGGGGCGGGGGGGGACGAGGGCCTGCAGGGGGCACTTCTGGGGGCTGCCGTCCCATTTTCCTGTCTCCTCTGCTCGCCTTTCTCCTCTGTATCAACTCGTAGATCAAATTGAAATGAAGCTCCGTCCACGTGAGTTCACTCAGCTCCACCGCGGGGCCCTCGGGGGGCCCTGGGAACAGCGGAAGCCAATGAATCCCCTGCCACCGTCTGCAGTCCCCCAGGGACTCCAGGCCAGTCCCCGTCCCCTCTCCGGAACCTTCTGGGGAAGGCTGTGCCCAGGGGCGCGGCCACAGCAAGTTCCCGGGGTGGCTGGTCCATCTCCCAAGACTGGGCACCCCGGACCGACACCCTGAGCTCCCGGCGAGCGGGTGTGGGGGGCGGGCTGAGCGGCCTGGACGCTGTCTCAGCGTCAGTGCAGAGCGGTGCTTGTGACAGTGACTGGGACAGCTTTGGGGAAGAATAAGGGGGAGCGCGCTGGCGAATCCCTGGGCACAGAGCCTGGCATGGGGAGCGCACAGTAGGTGTGGTGGGGCGGAGGCTGGGGCGGAGGACGTAGGAGAGGAGATGGGGGCAGAGTCCGGAGGGTAAGAGCAGGGGGCAACGCAGGGCACACGGTGAGGATTCCTGGGTCACCTCTACGGGAAGCAAGCCAGTGACCTTGAACCAGCCCACCCCACAGTCCTCAAGGAACCTGAAGTGTCACTCAAACACCCATTCAACACTGTTGGGAGGTCTTGTTCTGGTCCCCGTTTGGGGACAGGCCAGCTCTGCATCCCAGGGAAGCAGCCACCAACCATCCTGCTGCCTGTCCCCACGGAGACACCGCTGTGGCGTCCGGGGACCTGCGTGGTCTTGCTCTGCCCACCTGTGCTCCCTCTGCTGGCACCCTGGGTACCCCAGCCCCTCTCGGGGCTCTGGGCAGACTGTCTCCTCCTCTCCACTCCCTTCCCCACCCTTTCATCTGGGAGGACTCCTGATGCTGGAGCAGTTTGAACCTCACCTCCTCCAGGAAGCCCCCCTGTGTCTGTCCCTGCACCCAAGTCCAGATTCAGTCCTCAATCTGTGAGGTCCCGAAACCATGACAACGCTCCTCCCTGAGCGGGCATTCAACGTGGGTCCCCATTGCCCACTTGTATCCTCTGTTCTGCACAACACGTCCTGAGGGGGGTCTTTTCTCCTGAGGGTCAGGTTAGGGAGCTCCCGCCAGCCCCTGCCCCTTCCACATCCTACCAGGACCCCCCCAGGTCCTGCCCAGCTCCCCGTGCTTTGCCAGGACCCTCCAGGCAGCGCTCAGCTTCCCCACGTGTCTGCAGACGCCCCCACCTCCAGGGCCCCACTGTTGAAAAGCTCAGCAACTCGGCTCAATTCTGACTCCAGCATCTGCGTCCGGACGCCCCCTCCCCGAAGGCTCCCCACGCTGTTGCCTTCTGCCTGCTTCCTCTGGGCTGCAGCCCCGGCCCTGTCCCCTGACCCCAGCAGGCCTGCACCCCGTGGGGGAGGGGGAGAGCTGCCTCCTGGCTCCTGAAGACCCAGCCTGCCCTGCCCCTCCTGCCAGAGCCACGGGGAGCCCGCGATGCCGCCATAAATACGACCACTTTATTGACACACAGAGCAGTGCAGATGGGGCCGGCGGAACAGGTGCACCGTGAGAAAGAATGCCCCTTCCCCGGCGTAAAGTGCGGCGGGCCCTCCGTGCACCCCGGCTTCGTGTGAGGGAGGCGACGGACGCTAAGTGGGGGGTAGAGTCCCTCCGGAAGGAGCAGCAGGGGTGGGGTGCGGCTGTGGCCCCGCCCCCTCTGCACCTGCCAGGACTGGTGGCAGAGACCTTCCCAGGGCCCAGCGGAAGGCTCGGCCCCGGGGGGCGGGGGCGGGGGGTGCCTCCACGTCCGGGCTCTGGTCCCTGGGCCCCCTTGGGTGCTGGGTGCTCGGGGCCGGGAACCACACACAGCGTCCTCAGGCTCTGGGAACTGCCCATGCAGGGGCAGGGGTGGTCCTGTCCGGCGAGGCCGGCGGGCGCCCGGGGACTCTCCTTCCCTTGGGACAGCAGAGGGTCAGTGTCATTTCTTCACAGCCCAGGGCCCCCTGCAGGGGGGACCCCGGGAGCCGCGGGGCCCTGGGGGCGGGCGCTCAGGTCTCTGAGGGGGGCGCCCGGCCTAGGCGTGGGGGGGCCTGCAGGAGCGGCAGCAGGCCTTGCTGTAGTACCAGTGGCCGCACAGGTTCACCTTGATGGCCAGCGCGCAGTTGGTGCCCGGCTGGTCCTGGCAGCTGTCGTCTGGGGAAGGAACGGGGTGGGGGGTGGGGGGTTACAGGCATCAGGACAGGACCTCCCCCCTCCCCACTCCCCACCTCAACAGAGAGCTAGGGCTGCACAAGGGCGGTCGTGGGTGCGGGGAGCACCTGTGGACAGGTGGCTCACACATGCTCAGGGGCAGCGGCCCTCCCACCCGACCCCCGGCTCCCAGGTTCTGCCCCATCCCCCCCCAGGGAGTCCCTGATCCCGCCAAGTGGCTCCATCTGTGCACAGGCAAGGGCGACATCGAGGGGCCAGGATCTGGGGGAGCCACTGACCTCACCCCCAGAGTATCCCCGGGGGGCCCTCCGGTGACCCCTCTACTCAGGGGGTCTGAGCAGAGGTCACCACCGGCCTGCCCCCAGGGGTACCCCAGCGGCCTGCCCCCCCCGCGTGTCTCCCAGGTGCCTGAGCCAGAGTCCCGACTCCGCCCCTCGGCTCCCACCTCCTGTGCGCTCAGCGCTGGCTGGTCCCCGCCCACAACTGCCCACCCAGCCTCTGCGGCCAGATGCATGGACCCCGAGCCCCAGTCAGGCCTCACCTGCCACCCTGCCCACCCCCAATCCAAGGGGACCCTCGCTCTCCCGTAGGCCCCAGTCTCTAGCCACCAACCTGCCAGGTTCCCACCTGCTCAGGCTTCAGGGCCTGGCCCCGCCCACGCCTCCCCGGATGGCCCCGCCCCGGCCCCGCCCCCGGGCACCTGGGGGCTCCGTGGGACAGGGCTGCAGGTCGCAGGCCTGTCTGCCAACGGGCTTCACCAGCGGGTCGCAGCCACGCACGATGTCAGTCCCCTGGTAGCACTTCACATCGCGCATTCGCACGCCCACCCCGCACGTCTTGGTGCACTGCGGAGGAAGAGGCGACATGGCAAAGCCCACCCCTGCAGGGGACCCCAGCGTGTCACCAGGCCGCGGGGTCTCAGCGACTCGGGACACCCGGGAGCGTGAGGGGCTGAGGGGAGGAAAGGGCACGGCGCCCAGGGCTGCCGGTTTCCCTGTGTGCACAGTGAGGGCGTGAACCCCTCCTCTCTCCAGGGCCCCCCAGGCTTTCCCGGGTCCCGCAGCGCTCGGGTCACGGGGCCAGGGCTGAGGCAAGCTCTGGTTTTCCGCTCCGGCAAAAAGCGGTGTTGTGAGCCAATGAGACGACCTTCCAAAGCCCCCCACCCCCACCGAGGCTCCCCGTCCAGATGTTTCCCCTGGAACTCCAGCTCCCCAGAACTCCCGGACAGCTGCTGACCCCAGTTACCCGCCATCCTCCCGCCAACGTCCTGCGGTGGCGGCTCCCTCTCACTCCCCCCATGTGGGTGACCCCACATCACCCAGGCCTGTCTGGGGCCTGGGCCCTCGGATCCCTGGGCCCACCCTCCGGTCCTGTTTGTAGAGGAGAGGGCGCTGGCCCGGCCTGCAAGGCACAGGAGGCTGCTGGGACGGTCAGCCTCGTGGGAGGAGGCCCCAAGGGGCCTCCAGATGTGCCCTGCCCCCCACTGCTCCGCCTCTGGGGAGCGGATAGAGCAGCCCCAAACAGGGACAGTGACGGAGGCCCCCACACCCACCATCCATCCATGCCAGTCCCCCCTCACCCACACCCCTTCCTCAGGGCACTACGGGGATGCCCCTTCCCTGATACACCAGGCTTTCTGGGGTCCCCCTTCCGCTGCTCTCTTCCCTTCCATGGCTCGTAGTCAGCACCTCATAGGTCTCTGCCCCCGGGGGGTCTTCTTCAGGCAGCCCCGAATACATGTGACCACACTGTCTGGTCACGGCAGAGTGGACACCGGGGCCCCTGTTCTCCGACCCCCACCCCCCGGTGATGCTAGGAGACCACGCTGGGCCTCCTCACGTGTCCATCTTGAACCTTAATGTCACCACTAGGTGGGGAGGGGACCAGGGCACAGGAGCCACGAGGGGATGGTGTGAATCACTCAAAAGTAGTCTCGACAGGAAGCCTGACGCCCAGGCCCAAAGCCCTGGGGGACCGGATTCACACCAGGGACGAGGCCAGGAGAGAAAACAGCAGTAGTTGGGGGGGGGGTGTCTGCTCCCTGCCGCCCTGTCTGTGAACCGGGGCTGCTTCATCTCTGCAGGCAGCTCCCTGGGGGGCCCTGGGGTTCCCCTTCACTTTGCAGATTCCTCACCTACCCAGGACACGGGGCTGACTTGGCCCTCAGTGCCCACCACACCCCCCAGGAGCTGCAGGACCCAAACAGCTCAGACGCCTCTCTGACCCTCAGTTTCTTCCTCTGTGAGATGGAAAGGAGAGCCCCCTCCTCATGGGGCTGGGGGAGGAGGAAAGGAGACCCCTCACTGCCAAGGGGGTGCGGGCTCCACTCCCGGCTGCAGACAGAGACAGCTTGGCCCCCCAACAGAGACCTTCCTCTGGCTCCCCTCCACCTGCAGGGTGCAGTCCTGCCATTCCTCTGCATCTCTCACCCTGCATCCTGCCTTGACTCTGCCTTCTGGGGCCAGGGTGCTGTCTGACTTCGCCCCACATGCCCCCATGCCCACCTGGGCTCAGTCTGCCCCGCGACGGGCATCAGGCACATGTAAACGCATGATTACAAGGCCGAAAGGGAGCCAGGCTAACAAAGCCGAGTACAGGGATCCTAGAGGTGAGATCTGGGAAGGCTTCCTGGAGGAGGTGGCTTTCGCTCCAGCTGACCTGGTAAAGCCGAGCTTTCCAGGGGCGGAAGGCCCTGCTGGAGGCTGAGGAGGGGGCCGGCGGGCACGCACCTCAGACCACGGGCTGGTGTACCACTTGAAGCAGGGCCGCTCAAAGCAGGTGCTCTCCTCTGGGGGCTTCTTGGCCAGCCCGCACTCGGGGCCGCCACGTGTCTGCGGCTTCCCATTGGCCAGCTCCATGCACAGGACCAGCCTCTTCTTGACACCTCGGCCGCAGGTGGTGTTGCACTGAGGCCAGGGGACAGATGGGGGTCAGAGGCCGAGAGGACCAGAGCACAGGGCCCAGGGCTACTCCCGTGACAACAGGTTGGTCCACAGCAATTGGCTGAAAGGCTAAGCAGGACGGCAGATCAGCTGAGCTCCCGCTGGTCGATCCCCGTGTGGCCCCACACAGATCTGATCCAAAGCAATTTTGCAGGAAACCATCAGCGTTGAAAGAAAATGCTTAACGACACTTTGGCCCAAGACGACTTGGCCACGAGCCGTCTGCCTGAAACGACCGGTGGAAAACCATCGGGCTGGGAGCGATCCGTCTGAAACGGCGCGTTGGTGACGGTGAAGTCGGTCACGAGAACACACACAGTTGCACAGGACCGGGGGCCGAAAGCAAGGGCAGCCCAGATGCCCACAGAGGGGGTGTGGGGGCAGGGACGGCAGGGAGGGGGGAGAGATACTCTGCACACATCTGGGAGCGCTCACCTAATTAGATCGGGGACGTGTAAGGGGTTTTCCTACGTTTTCAGCTTTTTCTAGTGAATGGCCAGTGAACTGTGCCCTCCTAATTGGCCATTAAGCCCTCGAGTGGACCAATTAACTGTGCCGTCCAGCCACAGGCCCTCCCAGTCCCAGCAGGCCCAGCCCCGGGCTCGGTGCACTCACCCGCTCCCAGTCCTGGGCCAGCCAGTGGGCAGGGCAGTTCTTGTCCCCACAGGGGTGGGTGGCCAGGGGCTTGGTCTCCATCTGGCACTGGGACTCCGGCACCACCCGGCCGTCGCTGGTCTTACAGTACACGTGTCTGATCATGCGGCCCTGCCCACAGCTCCCACTGCACTGCAGGGGGACGCTCGGGTCAGAGTGGACGGAGCCGTCTCCCAGGTCCCCCTGACGTCATTCCCCAGAGAGAGAGGAACTGCCCCCCCGAGGGGTGGGGGGCCGCGTGGGGGAAGCTGTTGCCATGGTAACTGCCCTTTTCCATCACATTTTCCGTTCTAACGGGAGAAATCATGCATGCATGATGAAACACACACAGAGAGAAGAGCACCCAGAGGGGACCCCAGGGAGCGTCTGAGTGGCTCGCTTTCAGACGAGAGAGACAGAGGGGATCGGCATGCAGGCCACCTGGTCCTGCTGGATATAGGTCTGAGGCTCTTCATAACCACAAGGAGAAAGGCCAGTTCTTCCCCCACATCCAGGAAAGTGGGGAGACTGAGGCACAGCCAGGTGAGGCACCCGCCTGGCGCCCTGGCCACCCCTGCAGCATGCCCGGGGGCCCTGCCCTCACCGGCCCCCAGTCGGAGACAGTCCACTGGCGGTCACAGGGGGGCCCTGTGCAGTCCTTCTCTCCCACGGGCCTGGTGTTGGGGTCACACAGCTTCTCGTCCTCGGAGCAGCGGATGTCCCTGGTCACCACGCTGCGCTCCCCACACTTGGCCGTGCACTGCGGGCAGTGGGGTGAGGGGCGGTGTCAGGACTCGATGCCCCGCCACGTGCACGCCAGGCCCTGCCCCGCCACGTGCACGCCAGGCCCCCCCCCGCCACGTGCACGCGAGGCCCCCGCCACGTGCACGCCAGGCCCCCGCCACGTGCACGCGAGGCCCTGCCCCCGCCACGTGCACGCGAGGCCCCCGCCACGTGCACACGAGGCCCCCGCCACGTGCACGCGAGGCCCCCCGCCACGTGCACGCCAGGCCCGGCCCCCGCCACGTGCACACGAGGCCCCCGCCACGTGCACACGAGGCCCCCGCCCCCGCCACGTGCACGCGAGGCCCCCGCCCCCGCCACGTGCACGCGAGGCCCCCGCCCCCGCCACGTGCACGCGAGGCCACGCCCCCGCCACGTGCACGCGAGGCCCCGCCCCGCACGCCCGTCTGTGCGCATGCTCACCTCCGACCACTCGGACATCTCCCACTGCGGCCCGCAGGCCGGGTTCCGGCAGGTCTTGCGCTCCTCGGGCCGCACGGCCTCCGCGGCCTCGCACAGGTCACTGTACACCGAGCTGTCGAAGCCGGGCGACAGCATCTTCCAACAGCGCACGATGCGGAACTGGAAGCCCTCCCCACACGTGCGCGAGCACTCGCTCCAGCTGCTGGTCTCCCACCTGCCTCGGGAGGGGGACGGCCTTCAGCGACCCCCACCTGCCTTCCTGCCGCCAGGACCCCTCCAGAGCCAGTGCGCCGCGGCCCCCTCCCCCGTGGGGCCCCCAATCGCAAGGGCCTGAGAGGACACGGGTGAGGCCCCACAGCGGAGGCTGCTGCCTGGGGACCCCGAGTCCTCTAGGGGACACCTGGAAACACCGATGTCCTGCTGGTGCCAGACGTGTGCGCTTGGCCGGCCTGCCCAGGAGTCCTCGCTGCGTCCACCTGCTCTCACCTGCACACCCACCCACCTGGCCTTCCAGACACTTCTGGCCCTAGACCTGCTTCCCACATGGGCAGTGGAAGGCACTGACTGGCTACCTACTGTGTGCAAGGCGCAGTGTCAGATTACACTGCAAAGCAGCATGGGAAGATGCAAAGGGCTCTTGACAGGCAGGTCAGCACGGCCCCTCCCCCTGCTGGCCCCGCCCACAGAGCCCCTGGCAGAAGCAGAGCCCAGCTGCCCGCCCCTCGCGCCCCTGCCCGGGGCACTGGGTACCTGGGCTGGCACTCCCTCCCTGCACAGAACTCCTGGACCGGCTCAGGACGGGTCAGGGCATCGCAGTAGCTGTCGTCCACCTCGATGCCATCATAGCGGACACACATGGCGTAGGTCGACATGACCCCTGGGGCCAGGACAAGGAGAGGGGTTGTGAGCCACACTGAGCACCTCGGAGACCTGCAGGGGGCCCTGGGGCCTGACTGCTCAGAGCCCAGCGTCCGGGTTTAATTGAGGGGATCATGACCATCACCAGCTGACAGAACTGTGGGGAGCACTCGGTGAGGACAGCATTGTGGATCCGCATGCTCTCTCTGCCCACGTCCCAGGTCGGAGCTCTTCTCTTTGTGCCTCTCCCCCACCCCAGCCAGCCCAGGCTGGGCACCCAGTTTATATGTCCCAGGCTGGGCTTTGAATAAACTCAAGTTGACCCTTGTAGAAGTACATAGTGCCAGGTGTCACTAATCTTCACTCACTCAGCAACTACCCATCTGCAGGTGAGTGGATGGATGATGGATGGATTGGGGGCAGATGGATGATGGATGGATGGATAGATGGGTGAGTGGGTGGTTGGATAGATGGATGATGGATGGATGATGGATAAATAGATGATGGATGGGGGATGGATGGATAGATGATGGATGGGTGGGTGGGTGGGTGGGAGGGTGGATAGATGGGTGGGTGGGTGAATGGATGGATGGATAGATGGATGATGGGTGGGTGGGTGGTGGGTGGATGATGGATGGGTAGGTGGATAGATGGATGATGGGTGGGTGGATGGATGATGGATGGATAGATGATAGATGGGGGATGGATGGATGATGGGTGGGTAGATGGATGACAGATGAATGGATAGATGGATGATTGATGGATGATGGGTGGGTGGATGGATGGATGCATGATGGGTGGGTAGATGAATGATGGATGGGCGGATAATGGATGGATGCATGCATGATGGGTGGATGCATGATGGGTGGATGTATGATGGATGGGTAGGTGGATAGATGGATGATGGATGATGGATAGGTGGATGATGGATGGATGGATGGGTAGGTGGATGGATGGATGGATGATAGATGGGGGATGGATGGATGGATGATGAATGGATAGATGGATGATTGATGGATGGATGGATGCATGATGGGTGGGTAGGTGGATGGATGGATGATGGATAGGTGGATGATGAATGGATGGATACATGCATGATGGATGGGTAGGTGGATGGATGCACGATGGATGATAGATGGGTATATGGGTGAATGGATGCATGCATGCATGATGGATGGGTAGGTGGATAGATGGATGATGGATAGGTGGATGGGTGGATGATGGATGGATGGATGGATGCATGATGGATGGGTAGGTGAATAGATGCATGATGGATGATAGATGGGTGGATGGTTGGATGGATGATGGATGGGCAGATATAAATGGAAAATCTGACCATTCCAGCTTTTTCCAGCCTACCCAGCTGTTACATTAGACCTTCAGGCCCTCCTTGCCCTCCTGTGACATGCCCCAGTCATTATCAAATTCCCTCTTGAAACTTCTTCCAGTACTGCGTGCGTTCCCTTCCTGGGCTCTCAGGACTCTGTGAATCCCATCAGGGAGGGCATGGGACGAGTCAGCTCTCGCCTCATCTTCTTATTTCCTTGACCCACCTCCACCCTCTGCTCCTCTGTGCCTGACACCCAGCTGGCACCCGGGCCAGCTCACTAAGCAGTGGTGGGTCCCTGCTGAGGAGCCACAATGACTCGGGGCGGTTGTTAGCACTGCTGAAGGCCCGGATGGGGGTAGGTCTCGTTGTTGCTACTGTGAGGAGGCGGAGGGTGGGGAGCCTCCTTCCTAAAGGCTGAAAATACTGGAACTCTCCTCACGGGGTGACCAGTCCCCCAGTCTGCCATGCATGGAGCCCAGGCCCCCACACTCTCCCTTCGCAGCGGCTCCTGCCTCTCCCAGCCCCAGCCCTGGATGGAACGAAGCAGCCTGGGAAGCAGCCCATGTGGGGATTCTTGCTTTTTTCCATAAGGGACGAGCCAGGCTGTAATCGCTGCCTCCTCTTTGCCAGGCTGGGCCGCGCAGTCTGTAACCCTCTCCGAGGGGGAGGCTGGCTTCCTGGCCGGGCCTGCTGGGAAGCCCCAGGCCTCAGACACCGGCTCCGGGGCCCGGGGACATCGGGGTTGGAGACTTGCCGACCCTCGCCAAGTGCCCAATGATTCACCCACTCCTTGTCGCCCAGTGCAGACTTCACAGGTCCCAACCAAGAGAGACTGGAACTCAGTCCCAGCTCGATCTGTCCCCAGTGGAGTGACGTGAATGTCATCAGACTCTCCAGACCTTGGCTTGCTCGTGCCCCAAATGGGGGCCTCCCAGAGATGCCGGGAGAGCTGGAGAACAACGTTTCTGGACACCACCCCCCCCTCACTGCCTTGGTCTTGAACACAGTGATTTTCAACCTTCTTAGAAAGAGCACCCTTCCTCTAAATACAAGTGACCAAGGAGCCCCAATCCACGAAGCAGACAGGTGGGCTCGCCGCACTGGGCCTTGGGGGCTGAGGATCCGCTCCCCTCCCCCCTGTGCCCTGGGGACACCGAGAAGCAGGTTGAAGTCATTGCTTGAGACTCAAGGTCGGAGTCCACACCAGTCCCCTGCACGTCTACTGCCCCAAGGTGTGTCTCTAAGGAAAAGAGGGGGGACGCCCTGTTGTGGCTGAGCGTGGGGACAGATCTGCCGCAGTGGTGACCTAGCAGCCCTACCTGTGAGGCCTCAGCACCGCACAGGGCAGGGCGGGGCCCCTTGACATTCAGACATCACCGGCCACAGCAGGCCTGTAACCCCGGCCTCAGCCCCCGTAAAGTGGGGTTTGGGGAGAAGCCCGCCATGGACTGAGCACCGAAAGTGAGCAGAGTGCGGGCGGTGGCAGCGAGGGTCCGGGCTGCTCGCTTCAGGGTGAGCGCCACAACCACCAGGTGCGTGGCCCACCCTACAGGTAGAAAATCGAGGCTTACAGGGATCAAGCGGTTTGCCGAGGGCCCTCAACGTGGTTGCCGGTGGCCCGACAAGTGGGTCTTGTGCCCTCCACAATGCCAGGGGCCACGCCCCGTGGGCCTCATGCCCTGCTCGGGAAGGCGGGGCCCCAGGTTCCAGTCCAAGAGGGACAGCCGTGTGAGTGGCACATAAGCACCTGAGGTCCTTTCAGAGCCCAGCAGGGTCACCCCGGCTGCTCCCTCAGCCCATTGCTGGAATGCCAGCCAGGGCTGCAGCGGGCGTGGCCACGCCGGTCAGTGTCTGTCATGCCTCGTCTCTCTCGCTGGCCAGGGACTGCAGGGGCACCCCAAGTTGGGGGTGCTGGAACGCATTGTATCCTCCAGAGCCGACCGGGAAGCCCCAAGTCCAGAGGAGGCGGCACTCCGGTCCCCCTCCCACGGGTCACGCTCCTGGTGCTGGCTCTGACCTCGGAACTGCAGCAGCCCCAGGGGAGGGGACCAGAGCTGGCAGCAGGCCGAGTCCTGCCCCTGGTGGCTGCAGCCAGCGTCTGCATGTGGTGGTGGCCAGCATGTGGGCAGACAGACGCGAGTCCGAGTCCCAGGTCAACACGTACGAAGCACGTGTGTCTACCTGCCAGATGCCTCCATGGGTCCCAGTCCCCCTCCAACCTCCTCTTCTGATGAAGCCTCAGCCCCGGACCCCTTCCCTCCGTCCCACATCACGCGGGTCCACTTCCCCCTTCCTGTTTGCCATCAACAAAAGTGTACTCGCCACCTGAGATTCCTCACTTCTAACCCAAAGGACGTTTGCCCCAGCAAGACACGGTGTGAATGACACAGAACAAAGAGTGTCTGGGGGTTTGCATCACACCCAGGGTGCTGCCCGCACTGTGCAGGAGGACACCCCAACCTCTGTCAGCGGGCCGGCTCCCCGCCGCCGAGACCCTTACCTGTGGTGCAGGTGGCGCTGCAGGGCTCGTGCGACGAGAGCTTCCACCGGTACATGTCGGCCGGGCTCACGCCTTGCTTGCGCGCCTTGGGCCTGCTCCTGAAAACGAGACCAGGCAGAAAAGGGGGTGAGAAGCCAGGGCGCTCCCTGACGGGCGTGCTTCCATCGGAGGGGCTGTGCGGGGGTGAGGCAGCACACCTGTCCTGGGCCCCGGGCCCGATGCCACCTGTTAGAGTGCCCACTGCATGGGGCAGAGAGGCCGGGAGGGGGCAGCCACAGGGCGGCACAGTGTAGGATGGACAGGGGGGTCCCCGGGCTCCCAGCTCAGTCGTTTAGCCCAGGCAGACGCACAGCACCTGGCAAACTCCTTCAGAAGCGCCGATGAAGAATTCGGGGCTCACCGACCTGGTGATACCCCCACATAGGTGGGCTTCTCACCTTCTGTCATCTGAGGGTAGATTTCTTCTCCCCCGTCCCTTCCCCCGGAAGGGGGGTCAGGAGGCACCTTATGTGCTGAGAACGTGCCCGAATGCTTCCCTGCAGCGGCCCTGGGCCAGCGTTCGGATTGAGCGGGGACCCTAGCCATTCGCCTCCAAGGAGCCACATGGAAAAGCTCAGGGCAGACGGGGCGTGTGGCCGCGGCCCCTCCGGACGCCTCTGCCCAGGCCTGCGACGGCCGCCGTGCAAGGAGAACGGCACGCAGCGTCCCGCCAGCGACCAGCCAGGATTCTTGGCCGGAAGCCGGGCGGCCGGTGCCAACTGTTGTTAGGACTGTTTGCGTCTCTGAGCCGGTTGGTGTGCTGGGCCCAACCTCAGCACCCGAGCGGGGTGGCTGCGGCCCAGGGCCCGTGGAGTCCTGCGACCCCCCCGGAGCCGCAGAATGGGGACAGGTGGTGACCACGGCCTGGCTGAGGCACCTGCAGCAGCCCCGCCCCGCACACCACCTCCCTGCCAGCCCAGAGCGGCTGGCTCAAGAGGGGAGGAGCCAAGTCCCTGTCACAGGGCTCAACTCTGGGGACCCCCTCAGGTCCCTTCCTTGGGACCGGCTGGCCGGAGGAGGTGAGGGCTGTGAGGCACACATTCTGAAAGGTCTCCTGGGTGATTCTGCCATCGAGACAGGGGCTGGGATTCCAACTGCGAACGCGGACGAGGATTGCTCTTACAATTCACGTTTGTGCACAGAGCCCGCCCTGAGACCCAGGACATAGCCCCCCGGACTGCTGTGGCTGCGTGAACCCAGGGAGGGGGCCGGCGGGAGGGGAGCGGAGGGAGGACGCAGAGTGTGGTTGGCAGGGCAGGTGGTGAGCTGGTGGCTGTTTTCACACCTACTCAAAGCCACTTGGTGGCTTCCCAGCCGAGAGCCTTTTCACAGGTTTCCACGGGTTTCCGAGAGAAAGGGCAGGGCCCCCTCCCACCCTGTCCTCTGAGAGCCAAGGACTGGTGGGAACTTAAGAGAACCCTCTGCTCCCTTGAGCAAAGCCTGGGGTGCGGGGGGAGAACCCCACAGATCACTCCCTAACATTGGATTTAGGAAACACTGAATTGTGGTGACTGGGCCCCCCCCCCCCAAAGCAAAAGAGATGAAACAGCCCCACCCCCGAGAAACCATCTTTATCTAATTACATCCTGCAGCCAGCGGGCGCAGTGACTCATTCCCCACTCGATCGGCCTGGTTCAAAATAACCCTCCGGGTTTCAGCACAAAAGGTATTTCTGGAGGGGCTGCCTACACGTTCTGGCTTCAGCGCCAGCACGTCCCACCCACCCGGCATACACAACGCGTGCATTTGCACCACAAGGCGCCCCGGCCAGGCGGGAACCCACCCAGGACATGGCTGAACCACCCGCCGATCGTGCGCCTCCATCTGGAGGGGCGATGGTGCCCCCCGCAGCCTGGGGAGTCAGGGCTGCTAGACTGCGGCGGGTGACATCCACCGGGCGCTGAGACGCTCCAGGTCACGCGTCTCCGGGCCCTGGGCCCTGTGGTGACAGCGGCTGTTTATAAAGGAGCCAGAAGGCACTCCTGTGTCCTCCCGCCGGGCAGGGAGAGGGACCCTGTGTCTCTGTGTCTTGCGCGCCTCTGCGTCTGAGGATGGGCCCCCCCTGATTGTTGGAGGCGGGTGGGAGGAGATGAAAATAACCTTTCCTTTCTGGGCTGCCCCTTTGATTTCGCCCTCTCTGGGAGCAGACGCGACTTCCTGTGTTTGCACAAGGCCAGGAGAGGCGACGGGCCTATTTTGGCCCCGTGGTTTCCCCGGGCCTCCCTCCGCCCTTTATCTCTAACGACCATCTTTGGTGTCTGCCGGCAGCATCCTTTGAAGGCGGCGGGAGGGGAGCCGCCCAGCCTGCCGCTGCGTCTGGGCCTTTCTGAGGGGTGACAATCGATTGTATCGGTTCCTGGGTCCCCACGGTCACTGAAAACCCAACGTGCCACCATGGGGTTGCAGGCAGGAGTGGGGGTCAGAGCCCACTGGCGTGGGGCAGGGAGGACTCTAACCTGGGGCTTCAGGACCCAAAGCTGGTGCCTGATCTGGCCCAGGAATCCTCGACTACCTGAGCGGAGAGGCCCGGGGGCACCTTCTTTCTGACAAGCTCTTCACTCAGGGGTGGGGAAACTGAGGCCCAGAGAGGGTGGCAGCCACGTCTGAGTCACACGTGGGCAAAGCGGAGGTGGCGACTCAGGTCTCCAGACGTGACTCTCGGCGCCTTTCACGGTGCCAACCCAGCCACCGGCATTTTCCTTGCCTTCAGCCAAATGAAATAGTGTGGCCTCTGTGCCCCCTGATGGCCCACTGGGAGAGGGACCCTGAGCAGCAGGCAGATGGCTGGCCTTCTCCAGCACCCGGCCACGAGTCGTGGGGCCTCTCCCGCACCCTGGGGGTTCCGTCTATGGGCCGGGTCCTCACTCGGTACTTCTAGGAGACGGGAGCCCACAAGTGTCAGGAACCAGGAGCCGTAAGTCACTGGCAGGGTCACAGCCAAGTGCTGGCTGATTCTGAGCCTGCGTCCTTTGTCTGGGAGCCCCCCTTTCAGACTCAGACCCTAACCCCCCCCAAAGCAAATCCTGCCACCCCCTTCCAGCCTCTGGGTCCCACACATCGCTGAGGCCCCGCTCTCGACAAGCTTTTGGGCCCTGGGCCAGGGAGCAGGTGGCCCCAGTGGGAAGAGGGGCTGCCACGGAAGGTTCCAGAACTCCCCCCCGTGCACATTTGCGAAGAAGAATTGTACCCGAGCCCGTCAGAACTGCCCCGGATGTGCCCTCCCGCGTGGGCATCTCAGACAAGCCAGGCCCCCCTGCAGCTCACGGGGGGGAGGGACCCCCAGCCTGGCACCCTCAGCCCTGGCTGGGGCTCCCGTCACCTTTGTTGTTTAAAGTCAAGGGGTTTGGGTGGGTCCTTAGGAAACAAGACAAAACAAAACCCAGCGGGTGGGTCCTGCCTCCACCCCGCCCTCCGCCCAGGGCTGCCGGGCCGGCTCTGGGGTTCGTCAGCCTCGCTGCCCACGTTGGGGAGCTTCAGGGTGGAGGGACATTTCAGGGGGCCATCAGCCCAGGGGGCTTGTCACTAGGGATTGTCCTCTAGTCGATGTCCTGGCAGGCCTGGGGCACCCTGGTCCCAACTTTCCCTATGGCCCAGGGAGGCTCCTGGCCTCCGGCCCCTCCAGGGACAGCTGTGGCCACCAGGCATTGCCAATCGCCATTGTCCAGCCATCCCCAGCACTGGGCCTAACTGGACACTCGAAACCCAGACCTGTGACCCCCTGCTCAGGTCCGTGAGGTGGCACACCCCATGCCCCGGGGGCAGCGCCTCCTACCTGGCCTTGTGCGTCCTGTTTCCCGACGTGGCCGGCAGGCTGGCGCTGGCGTTGGGGAAGGACGGGGCCTCGGAAGAGGCGTTGGTCACCCTGTCGCTGCTCAGCTCCAGGTAGGACCCGTTGAGCAGGTCAGCGCCGGCCCCCTCAGTCTCCTCGTAGTCCACGTAGAGGCTCTCGGCCAGGGGGCTCCGCGGGCCGCCCTGCGCAAAGATGCTGTTGACCGTCTCGTTGGGGGCGAGCTCCGCGGAGTCCGAGCCTGCGCCCAGGAGCTGGCCGGAGATGGCGTTGGCCGAGAGGCGCTCCCGGGGCGCGAGGCGGGCGTCGGCCTCGAGGTCCTCCTTGTCCCCCGCGAGAGCCGTCCCGGTGGCGTTGCCATCTACGGGGCAGACAGGGGGCTCACTCAGCCTCAAGCACTCGTCTCCTGAGTTGCAAGGGCTGCCCTGGGCGTGGGGGGGGGAAGCTCCCAGGGGCCGGCCCCTGCCCTGTGAGGACGCAGGTGGTCAAGGGGAGGCCCGCAAGCCGGCCTGGACTAAAGGGTCCACCCAAATTCATGGGCACCCAGAACCTCAGAATGTGAGGCTCTCTGTTGAGGTAAAGGGACAATCCAGATGTAAGGTGGGCCCTCCATCCAGCAACTCCTGTCCTCGTGAGAAGAGGTGGAGACACAGACAGACAGACAGCCGCAGAGGAGCGGGTGCATGTGGACAGAGCAGAGACTGGCGTGATGGGGGCACAGGCCTGGGGGCACAGGCCTAGGGCCACCTGCAGCCCCCGGAGCTGGAAGAAGCAGGGAGCAGCCTCCCCGGCCGCCTCCAGAGGTGGTATGGTTGGCTGGCCCCTTGACCTTGGCCTTCTGGCCTCTAGAACTGGGAGGGAATGCATGTCTGTTGCTCCAGGCCACCAGTTTGTGACCATGGGTGGCAGCAGCCCCAGGACACCCACCCAACCTCTAAAGTGTCTTCTACTCAGACTCTGAGGCTCTCAGAAGCTCACTCCCCAAGTTAATGTAGGGACCCTCCCCAAGTCTGGCCCACCCCCGCCCTCAGCAGGAGAGATGGTCTCTAGACCAACCTGGTGACCACGGCCCCCAGGAGCAAAACCCAACTGTCAGCGGGGGTCGCGGAGGCCCCCACTCTGGATTCGCCACATGTCCAGCCGCACTTCCTGCCTCTTCCTCTAGAGCCTGTCTCCCCCCCACCCCCGAGGCTGACCCTCCCCAGCCCTTGCCTGGCTAGCTCTTCCCTGTGCCTAAGCCCACTGATCAGGGGTCGCCCTCCTGAATACTCGGGGTCCTCCCTGTGCCCCCTCAGCTGCCCATTATTCCCTTCGGGAGCTCTTGTATGCTGTCTGTCTGTCTGTCTGCGCCGAATAAGTGCGGTCAGGAACTATGGAGTCAGGCCCTCCTGGGTTTGCCTCCCAGCCCCCCCCCCCGGTAGACTGTGTGATGTGGACAAGTCCTCCCGCTCTAAGCCTCAGCCTCCCCATCTGTCCAGGGGGAACAACCAGAGAACATACGTCAGAGGACAGAAGCGAAGGCCTAGCCCTGTGCCCACCCAGGACGCCTGCAAGTAACCGGGCGTCTTGTCAAGCTCTCCGGCAGGCTGCAGGGGACTGAAGGCCCCTCCCCAAGGCCCCGCTCCCCGGGCAGCCCCGGCCCGGCCCGGCCCTCCTCCCGGTTACCTCGGAAGCCCTTGCCCCGGGGGGGTTCCTCGCAGGCCCTGCCGCTGGCCTGCTCGCACACCTCGTTGGTCTCCTGGCCTTTGCTCAGACCCAGCTCCAGGCCGGAGCCCAGGGGGCGGAACAGCCGGCTGTGCAGTCCCAGGGGCTCGGAGGAGGCCTGGCCGTAGAGGGAGCGGTTGTGCTGGAGGAAGCCCAGCAGCCCGGGCCCGGCCAGCTCCTGGCTCTCGGCGCTCTCGGAGGCGGGCTCCGCGAAGCTGTAGTACACGGGCCGCAGGGCGAGCGCGTGCGGCGGCTGCAGCAGCGTGTACTCGAAGGTGATGGAGGGGCTCTTGCCGTTCTGGTTCCACACCTGCGGAGGAGGAGACGTGGGGGCCTGGCCCTCCCCGCCAGCCTGCAGGGCTGCCGCCTCCATCGTGCACGGGCCCGTTAGGACAGATGTGCCCTTGTCCCCAGCTGCTAGGGGCGTCCCCGCTGGGACCTCCCAGGGAGTCCTCCTTGACGAAGAAGACTGCTCGCCCAAGGCTACACCCAGGGACAGCCTGAGTCCCACGGCTGGGGGACAGGGAGGGAGCAGAGAGCTGTCTCCCGGCTGCACGCAGTAAGGGGGTACACTGTGTGTATAGAATATTCCAAAAACAATAAAGCCCCTGAAACCTGCATGACAGTAGCACACGTGCCAGGAAGACTGAGTAGCAGTGAATGGTGTGCCATCCCCACCACTCTCCTCCGGGAGCCACACTGCCAGCCAGCGTAGTGGTGCCGTGGCCCGGGCCCCCGAGGGCCGGCCCAGACGCAGGGTTGCTGGCCGCGGGAGGGCTGAAGCCTCTCTGAAGACTGCATAGCCCAGATTCCCCCTCTGCCAGCGGCTTCTCTTCCTGATGGGGGCTCTCAGGGGGTTCCCAGCGTATTCCAGCATCTTCTGGGGACTCCAACTAAGTCATTTAGGGTCAGAAGTCCTAGGAAGCGGGGTCTCAAATGGGAGTTTGGAGCAGGACCAGCCGCCAGGGCGGTGTTGAGAGCCCACAGGTGGTGCAGGGAGCCCCGGCGTGCCCCGGGGGTTGTACTACGATGCGACACAGTGCAAGGAAACGCGCGAGTGGACACCCGGTGCTGGAGAGCTGGCTGGGGGTTGGGCGGGCGGTCGTTAGGAAATAAGGGACCGGAATGCAGTGGGGAGAAAGACGGCTCAGGGTGATGTCACCCCTCATCTCCAGCTGAAGGCCAGGCGCAGGGCCACCTGGTTTTACAGACACGCCCATGTCCTCCAGCCAGGAGCAGAACAGGTAGAAATGTCCCCGAGAACGCTGGCTTCTCCACCCTGCCCAGCTTTGCCTGGAGGAGGGGCGCCTGAGATGTGGAGCGTGGGGGTCCGAGTTAACATGCTTAAAACGTGACTTCTCGGCTTTCCCTGGATCTATCAGGCCCGAGAAGAGGCCATTTGTCATCCCTGTTCGAGCCAGGACCTGCCGGTTGCCTAAGGATGGTGCAGTCCTGTGCCCTCAATGCCCACGGACCTCCCTCAGGCCGATGGCTTGGGCGAAGTCCCAGGCCACCCAGGGGAGGCACAAATCCCGATGGAGCTGCAGGACCAGCCCGCAGGGCTGGAGCGCAGGTCAGGGCTAGAGCAGAGACAGCGCAGGTGACCCTGGGCGAGGCACGTTTCTCCATACAGAACAGTCCCTGGCAGCACGCTGGCAAGAACTCTGCGAGAAGCGCCATGCACGATGGTTCTCGGGAGCCTGGAGAAAGTGAGGCCAGTGTGCAAGGGAGGATGAACTCTGGCCCTGCCACGGCAGGGGAGGGGAGGGTGAGGGAAGGTCTGGAAAACCCACCAGGGGACTGTGTTCTGTGGAAGGCCGGGAGGACATTCTGTTCATCAGAGTGAAAGGGAAGGCGACTCAGAGGGACACACAGAGGGACAGCCAGGGCTGATGTCGGCCGGCCGGGGCGGGGAGGGGGGTGCTATCATGGAACCGGATCCCCCACAATAATCAGAACAGGGGGCTCACGTCTTGCTTGTCATAAACGGCAAGGCTGACATGGTATCCAGGGGGCCTGACCTGCAGACACCTACGGACACAGCTGATAAACCAGAGGACCCCCAGGGGACACACTGGTGGGCCCAGAAAAGGTGCTTCTTAATCTGTACAACACAAACAGCATCAAGGGTGGGTAATCAGGCAGCAGGTGGTGCAAGTGACCACCTCTGCCCAGGTTCCTGGGCCAGTTTTCAGACTCAGACTCCACTGAGTGACAGGAGAGCCAGGTTGCCAGACACAAGGCTTCGCAGCCTGTTTATACGGTAATGATTCCTCCAGTTCTTCCCCCAAGAGCCCAGAGCCCTTTACTCAGACTGTCCAGCAGGTCGATGGGTAGACATTCTGGAAGCAAGGTCCTGTTGTCATTGCTAACCGGGACCTCCCCCCTGCCCCCTGGCTGCTGTGAGAGCATGCGGGTGACACTTAGTGGCCCAGGTCTGGCTCACAGCATGTCACCTGGATCCAAGGCTCCCCCGGTCCCCGAGTGCATAGCTGGTAGTTGGCAGAACCCTCAGGTTGACTCCTTGACCTGAGAGGTAAGAGCTTCCATAGTGGAGAAAGCTAAGTGGAAGCCAGTGAACCTGAACCCCACATCCTTCCAAAACAACAGTGCACCCTGGGGGAGAACACAGAGCTGGGGGCCACTCTTACAGACCCAACGGGTGCAGGGTGGTGGCCACCCCGTCACACCCTTCATTTCATTCAACACTTGGGTCCTGCAGGAAACAAGGAAGATCCAAGAGGAAGACAAGGAACGACTACGAACTCAGCCAAGCGGTCACCCCATCACAGTTGGTCACGTGTGGCCCCTGACCCGGCAAATCCGTGCTTCTCTACCCCTAGTGGGAGGGAGGAGCGCGAGCAATCTCCTTCACGCACACGGACAGCCGCATATGTTTAAGGCTCGGAGCTGGGGCCGGCGGAGTCTCCTGCCGCCTGTCACACTACAGTACAGAGGGGTCTGGACCACTCGGCAGACAGTCACCCCAGTCCTCTTTGCTGATGACATCATGTTTACCAGACCCAATGAGCAGGAAGTGGCGTGGGGGGCCTTGGTGAAGCCCATACATTCCGGAGGGCCGGAGGTGAACCCCTATGAAGAATCAGTGGCCCCCACATCAGTGAGGATTCCGGGGTCCAGTCATCGGGGGCATGCCAGAACACCCCCTGGCGTGTCATACCCCACACCACGAAGAAGGATTTTGGACACAGCATATTCCACATCCAGGCATATCGGTCCAGCCCGTAGACTGGGTCACATAAAAGGCTGCTGGGGGGGGTGGGGGGGATGCCTCAGCGGGTTGAGCGCTCACTTTGCAGCCCCAGGGACCAAGGATCGAGTCCCGGCCCCAGCCCGTGTGGACCCATATGCTGAACTGGGGTGCGCTTCCCATGCGGGAGGCCCCCACTTTAGTTTTCGCCCCCCCTGGTTCGGCCCCTGGCTCGAAGGGGCGTGTCTCCCATGCAGGAGGCCCCCAGCCCGGTTCCCACCCTGCTCGGCCCCCGCCCACCTGTGTGGAACGAAACCGTGTCGAAAACTGATGACGTTCAACTGTGGAGACTGCTCTGGGCCCTCCCCCTTCTCTCTGTCTCTCTCTGTCTCTCTCTGTCAAAAACAATAAAATAAATCTTAAAAAATGAATAAAAAGCTGGCAGCCTTGAGCAGGGTTCCAATTAGAACGGCCTGGGCCGCAGATGCAGCTGTGGGCAGGCAGCCTGCCACTTGGGCCGCCCTACCCAGCTGACCAACCCCCATGGCAACAGCGATGTCTGTGGTGGGGAAAGACATCATGCAGAGCTTCTGGCAAGCCCCAGGGGGGACATGGCCAGGTAGACCCCTAGCGTTCTGGAGGGAGGTCACGCCACCATAGCACATAAACACAGCGTTTGGAAATGACCCTCTGAGCCCTCTGAGAGCTGGAACCCTTTGATCACGGGACATCGAGAGGCTGTGCGGCTGGAGCCGAACATTGTAATATGAGGCCTGGCCACTCCGCTGGGTGGGAGGGCCCAGCCGCAATCCACCTTAGGATGGAAGTGTCACATCCAGGATTAGGTACAATCAGGGCCAGAGGGCACAGAAGTGGCATCAGCAGGTGACTTAAATTCCCATCAGCTGCGACTCTTGTGCCAGCACCCCTCCCTTAGCTCACAGATATGGCTGCATGGGGTACCATGGTGATGTCAGAGAGAAGGAAAATGTCCAACTGGATTCAGAGACGGGTCAGCTTTGGTGTAGGGGGGCATGCAAGCCGAAAATGGGGTCTGCGTCACTAGAGCCCCATTCAGGGGCTGCCCCAAAAAATGGCAGGGCAGGAAAAGCCTCCCAGTGGCTTCAGGCCATGCACGGGATGGATCCACCCATTTGTACGGAAGTCGGAAGACATACTGACTCGTGGGCAGTGCCAGTGGCTTAACTGGGTGGTCAGGAGCCTGGATGGAAAGGATTTTAAATGGGGGGGGCAGTGAGGAGGTCTAGAGAAGGTCCACGTGGATGGGGGCACCTAGAGAGTAGGCATAAAACACAAAGGTCTTTGCATCAGACTTACTTCTTCCTTTGCAATTAATGTCAGCAATTACTTCATCCTTTTCCATAGTTTCTAATAGCTGCCTTACTTCTTCAGCATTACGGGGCGCCCACCAGGGGAGGGGCTTGAAACAGCCAAGTGATGGACAGAGTGGATTCACCAACTGACACGGGCCAGCCTCTGGCCTCGGTCACCTCACTGATGGCATGATGGGTGCACGGATGGAATAGCCACGGTGGCCGGGATGGGAGTTAGGCACGGGCACGAGAGCGTGGGTTCTCACCACGGCTGCCCTGGCTGCTTCCACTACAGAGAGCCTGGCCTTCCAGCATCAACATGAAGCCTGTGACACAGCCCCGTCCTCCAAGGCAAGCAGATCACTAGAGCCCTGCCGCCCCAGGAGGGCAAGGGGTTCCTCTCATTCTGATGTGAGGTGGCCTTTCCCGCCCACAAGGTCTCATGGAGGGAGGGATAGAAAACTACATGGAAGGGCGTGAGCCCCCAACGGTGGAGTGGGGAGTGGGTCCTTCGTCCCTGTATCCCCATCCAGCCTTCTCTTTTCATCTCCCCGTGCAGTGCCCGGTGACCCACACAGAACCTCCTGCTATGCCCACCTACCGGGGGCTAACTGCAGAAAGGAATGAAAGGCATGAAGAAATGAATGAATGAAGGGATGAAAAAAAGAATGAAGGGCTAAAGGAATGAATGAAGGGATGAAGGATGAATGAAAGGGTGAATGAATGAAAAAATGGATGGGTGAATGAATGAATGAATACACGAGTGAGAGGATAAGAGGGGTGGTTGGATGAGTGAATGGATAAATGAACTCAAGTAAATGGGAGACGAAGTACAGGCATTAAATCTGAGTGAATGAATGAATGAATGAGAGCAAATCAGTGGATAAACAAGTGAGTGAAAGGCCCACACCCCACCCACAGTGACCGCGGCCACGCGCACGCACACAGCGCGCGCCTGCCACATGCACGCACACAGCCGGCCTCAGTCACGCACGCGCACACAGCGGGCCACGGTCACGTGCACGCACACAGCCGGCCGCGGTCACGCACGCGCACACAGCGGGCCACGGTCACGTGCACGCACACAGCCGGCCTCAGTCACGCGCGCGCGCACAGCAGGCCGCAGTCACATGCACGCACACAGCCGGCCGCGGTCACGCGCACGCACACAGCGGGCCGCGGTCACGCGCACGCACACAGCGGGCCGCGGTCACGCGCACGCACACAGCAGGCCGCAGTCACATGCACGCACACAGCGTGCGCCTGCCACATGCATGCACACAGTCGGCCTCAGTCACGCGCATGCACACAGCCGGCCGTGGTCACATGCACGCACACAGCCGGCCGCGGCCGCGCGCACGCACACAGCAGGCCGCGGTCACATGCACGCACACAGCCGGCCTCGGTCACGCGCATGCACACAGCCGGCCGCGGTCACGCGCACGCACACAGCCGGCCTCGGTCACGCGCATGCACACAGCCGGCCGCGGTCACGCGCACGCACACAGCCGGCCGCGGTGTGGGCCCGCTGGTCGCAGGGCACACGCACCATGACGTTGAGGCCCTGGTTGGTCGGCCCCTGCGCCACGATGTACTCGATACCGGTCTCGTAGACGTCCATGGGCCGCCGGTACTTGACCACGGTGCCGGCGATGTTGAAGTTCTTGGGGCTGTCCACCTTGAAGTTGCCGTTGAAGAAGTAGGAGCCGGCTTCATCTGCGAGAGCTGACAGTGCGAAGCCACCGGTCACGCGGGCCGGACCGGCTGGAGGGAGGACCGAGGGGCCGCCTCACGCGCTCAGGGGACCATGGTCACCCGCCCCGGGACCCTCCCCACGTACCCCGAGGGTGCTGTGGGGAGAGGGGTGCTCTGTCTGTGGCCAGCACGTGGCCCCAGGCAGTGAATGCCCAGGACGTGTGACTACGCTTTCCTAGCAGCTTAACCTAAGCAAGGACTAGTCCAGACGACTGAAGAGAGCTGGCCGGGGCCCGCTTGGTCCTGTCACTGCGGCCGCTTCGGGAGGGGCCCTGGGCCGCCAGCTGATGAGCAGCCTCAGGGCCAAGTGCCCAGGGCTGGAGCCAGAGTGTCAGTACCTGGGAAGGCACCTGCTGCCCAGCTCGGGCCGGGTGAATCACCCAGACGTAGGAGGGGACCCCAGGGCCCCTCCAGGGCCCACACTGAGCGTCGCTGCAGCCCCGGCCTGGCTGGTCTGGGGCGCTGGCCCCCTGGGCCCTGCATGATCGGCGCTTCCGGATCATGCCGAGCTGACCAGCGCCGTGCTCACCCTGGGAGCCTGCTGCGACCTGACTGGCCGTCTGCCCACCCCGTTCTCCCGGACGTGGCCGAGGGCAGCCTGAGCTCAGTCTCTCTCTGCGGGTGGACATTTGGAATGGAGGGCCTCAGACGGACGGCCGCGGCCAGGGCCTGTCTCCAGCCCGCTGACGCGCAGGCAGCAGGAACTCGCGTGTGACCCCAGCAGCCCATCTCGTGCCGGCCTGGAGGCTGCAGCAGCTCACGGCGCATAGCTACTGTGCCGGCGCTGAGCAGCAGAGGCTCGGGGAGCCCCGGGCCGGGCACAGGTGGCAGGGAGGAGGCGGGCTCCTGCAGGGGACTGTGCGTCTCCCAGAGCGCGTCCTTAGAGCCAGCTCCGGGGACTGCTCAGCTCCCACAGCTCCTAGAGCAACACCAGCCGGGGTGCCGGGCAGTGAACTGATTACGAGGTGGGATGCACGAGCTGGACGCATCTCCTGGAAAAATACCCTGCACGTAGCAACACCATGAGGTAACGTGAACGAGTCCAAGCTGGGCGCGGCGGGCGTGGCGGGCCGGGTTTCCAGGTCTGTGGGCAGGGGCAAAACCCCGGCCTGCGTCCAAAGCCTGTTTCCTGACTGTCATGACCTTCCTTCCTGCGGCCTTCCCAGGGCTCCATCGGAGGCCGCCCTTGAAAGTTCCACACGTCCCTTTCAAGAGCGACTGCTTAGCCGCCAGGTCTGCAACCACGGCGTTTCCTGGCCTGGGGGCTCTCCCAGCAGGTGACAGAGCAGTGGCCCCTGCAGAGGCCCCCACAGGCAGGTGCTGGGGCCCAAGGACTGAGTGGGTGGGGGGCCTGAAGAGCTGAGGGCCCGGCTAGGTTCTGCCTTGAGGACCTTTAGCAAAAGCCTTTCACCTTGTCCCCTTAGAAGGGTGGGCTTCACCTGCCAGCCCTTGGCCACCCTGAGACGCAGGCAGGTGAGCCAGGCGTCAGGACCAGCCTCCCTTCCCGGGTCCCCCTCCCCCTGCCCCGAACAGGACAGAGCCAAGCACAGAGCAGCTCACAGGGTTCAGCCTCTTCCCGCCTCAGCCTCAGGCGGCCTCCTAGGGGCACAGACAGGCCACATGGCCAGGCCAGCACTCCAACGCCTTTCTAGAACTGTCACTAGCACGGGGCCTCACGACCTGGGCCCTGGTGCCAATAACCCCAGAGCTCTCAAGTTAGACGACCCTAATGCTGGCTTCCCAGCAGAGGCCATCTCGTGGCTAGAACACTAACGTGAGAGCCCCCAGACCCGAGTCCACAGCCCACCTCTGCCCATAGCCGCGGGTTGGCCACGTACTTGCACGTACTCTGCCTCGACCTTCTCACCCCAAGTCTCACGCCTCTGCCCCAGGGGCAGGGACCCCACTTCCAGCACCTCCAGCTTCTGCCAGGCTGTCCAAGGACGGGAAACTCACTCTGTGAAGTCACCCCGCCTTCTGTGTTGGCAAGCAGCTCTGAGTGCAAGGGCCTTACACACACACTCACACTCACAAGCTCACACACAGGCACACATACATGCTCACACACAGTTATACATACATGTGCGCATATACATGTACTCACATGCTTACACGTGTGCACATGCATGCTCACATTGCACACACGCTCACACCTGCATGCACACACACACAGGTTGAATTCTGGCTCCTGGGCTCCGTGCACACATTTTGCCCCATGACAGACCACAAGCCCGCGTGAGGCAGCCGCCCGGGCCCCACACACGCACCCAGGATGTCGGCGGACTTCTTCCGCTCCACGATCTGGATGTCCCGGGCACCAGCTGGGATGTGGGTCACCAGAGAGTAGCCTGAGGGGAGAGATTAGACAACTGTGAGCTGTAGGGATGCTGTGGCCACCCCTCCCAGTTGAAAAAGTGACCCTGGATGGCGGTCACCAGTCTGTCTCCTTTTGCTGGTGGGTGAGGGGTGCTGTCTACTGTCCCCACAGCCCAGAGACAAGCCCGAGGCCCTGCCCGAATGCCCTGTGCCATCTGAGTGCCGACCCCAGGGTTCACCTGGGCTCCCGGTCTCTTTCCTACCAAGGCCGTGGGTGACGCTCATCGGTACCTGCCCAGCTCCTTCCCGGGGACACCGCAGGCCCCAGGAGGCTTAAGGCTGCAGCCACCAAACACGTGTCACCGAGGACCTTGAGCAAGGTGCTGGACCCCTCGGGCCTCAGTTTCCTCTTCTGTGCACAGGGATCACGGCTCCCACTCCAGGCACATGGAGCCTGACCCCAAGGGCACCGTCACTATTACTATTTAAGTCCATGTTGTCACAGCATCGTGTGGATTTTAAAGCTTTGTGCATCCAAAGGTATGAATGACACAGGCCGAAGTCAGCTCAGGGTTTGTAATTGAACTAAGAGACCTCCACAGAGACCCCCGCCAGAGGGCCAGGGGGAGCAGGGGTCTCGGGAAGGGGGCAGGGTTGGCAGCAGGCAGTAGCGGGTGGTCTGGAGAGGAGGGAGGGACCTTTGTGAAGCCCTGAGATAGAAAAGTCTTCTAGAAGAAGGCAGGAAGGGGGCCGAAGAAAGCGGGTTTGCTGGAGTCGATGCTCATCCCACGTGCGCCTGGCGGGCTGCCCCCACAGGCCAGCGCCCGGTGCCTCTTGTCCCCCTGCTGGGCTGCCTATACAGGCCCTTGAAGGCTCTGGTCCCTCCCGGCTCACAGCAGGCTGTTCTGCTGTGAAGGTGGCAGGAGCTCTGATGGGGGTGCTGGCCACTGTCCATGGTGTGAACACTCCCACCGTGGCTGATAGGAAGCTCCCAGGGCCAAGTCCCCGGGTATAGAGAGGAAGAGGTGCAGCACAGCTCACTGCTGCTACAGTGTTTCCACCACTGATAGAATCGTTGCACAGGTAACACCATTAGGAAGTGATGACCCACTCATTTAAAATGTTCATTTTTAAATGAGCAGCCGGCTCATGAGATTTCTGAGCATCAGCTCTCACCGTGGTTTAGAACGCACACATTTACCAGGGAAGCGTGTTAGGGGCCAGGGGTTCGGACCACAGACCCAGCAGCCAGGCCCTGTGGGTCTGGACCCAGCTCCACCACGTCTGGCTGTGTGTCCTTAGACTAGTTTCTCCACCTCTCTGTTTTCATACCTGCAAAATGGCAACGGTGGTCGCACCTGCCTGACGGAGGCAGAGATGATGTGAAGCGTGAACAAGTTCCGACTTGTGCCAGACCTGGCTCGGTGCCCAGTAAACACCGGGACAGTTAGTGGGGGCGCCTGTGTGAGCCCCTGACAGCGGTGGCGCACGCGGGGCAGGAGCCTGCACAGCGGCCCGTAGCGGGGGAGCCTGACCCCCGGGACCGAGCAGGGGCGCGCTTACCCAGGTGGGCGTTCCCCTTGCGGTAGTTGCCTGTCACGTGGGTGCAGCTGCTACCGTTGCCCTGGCAGACGCCGCACTTGTCCAGCGTGTGGGTGGAGAAGAGCACCCCGTCACAGCCGATGGGCTGCGGGAAGGGAGGCGGAGAGGGCCGCTGGGAGGGCGCCGGGGCTGCCGCCGCCACGGGCGGGCGGCGGGCGGGCGGCGGGCGCCAGATCGGTGGTACCCACCCGTGCTACAATGGTTAACAACCTCACATTTTCCAGACACGCAAACCCCTCGCAGGTCGGCCAGCTTGCAGGACGTGCCGTCGCGGGCGGGGACCATGAGCTGCCGCTGGCCGTCCACGGTGGTGCAGTGCAGGTCGCACGGCTTGCTGGAGATGTGCACGTAGTCGTCTGCGGGGGGCGGGGCGGCTCAGCATGGGGGCGGGGCTTCTCAGGCGGGGCGGGGCGGCTC
>PVKE010001951.1:0-24705 GCA_004027555.1 Craseonycteris thonglongyai
ACAACTCTGGCTGTTACAATATCTTCAATACAACCACAATACACTACTTTGTTATTTCTGTCCACTGCTTCTAGCTCTACTGACCCATTTAACCTACAACCCCACTCCCCTTTCCTCAGGTAATCACCAAGCTTTTGCGTGTGTCCATAAGTCTTTGTTTCTTAGTTACTTTCAGTTTTATAACCCACATATAAGTGAGATCATATCTTTCCTGATTCTTTCATTCTGACCTATTTTGCTTAATAAGATGGTTTCAAGGTCCATCCATGTTGTCACAAATGACTGTATTTTATCTTTTCTTATCTCTGAGTAATATTCCATTGTGTAAATGTACCACAACTTTTTTTTTTATTGTTAAATTTAATGGGGTGACATTGGTTGGTAACAATTAGATAGTTTACAGATGTACAAGTCCACATCACATCACCCATGCATCGCATTATGTGCCCACCACCCAGAATCAGATCCCCCTCCACCACCATATATCCGGTGTCCACTCCCACCTCCCCCCATAACTCTCCCTCCCCCTTCCTCCCTCCTATCCAGGTAACCACCAAACTATTGAGTGTGTCCATAATGCTGGTGCCCTCTCCCACCTCCCCTCCCACTCTCCTTCCCCCTCCTCCCCTTCCCTCAGGCAATCACCAAACTATTGAGTGTGTCCATAGGTCTCTGTGTCTTTGTTACTTTCATACAACTTCTTATCCAGTCATCTATCGAAGGGCGTTTGGGTTGTTTCCATGTTCTGCTCACTGTGAACAGTGCTGCAAAGAACATGCGCGTACAGACTTCTTTGCAGATAAAGGTTTTCAGGTTTTTTGGGTAGATGCCCAGTAGAG
This sequence comes from Craseonycteris thonglongyai, assembly GCA_004027555.1. NCBI lineage: Eukaryota > Metazoa > Chordata > Mammalia > Chiroptera > Craseonycteridae > Craseonycteris > Craseonycteris thonglongyai. The sequence goes on from PVKE010001951.1 coordinate 840, forward strand.
GGATGGCTGGGTCATATGGCAATTCCATTCCTAATTTTTTGAGGAATCTCCATACAGCCTTCCATAGTGGTTGTACCAGTAAAAATATAACTTCTCAGTTCTGTTTTAATGAAGGAATAGATCAAGAACACAAGTTAACCTGACGTCCCTGTTCTGAGGGCTTTTTACAAATGGGCTTCAGGGTCCTTGATTCTCCTGAAACTACCGTATACACAAAGTTTATGCAAAGAGGAAATGTTTCCGCAGACAGGGCTCATGGCTTGCCTCAGATTCTCAAAAGAGTCCACCGTACCGACTCCTGTGCTTCTACAAAGTTACAAATAGTGGAGAAAATGATTTCAGGAGCTCTTGCTAACAGCACTAAGAGTGAAGATGTGTCTATATTTTATCTTTTAATGCCTTATACAGTGACTAAAAATAATATTATAAATTGATATGAAAGGCAAAAAGAAAAAATGGCAAAGAAGTTCTCCCTTTTAAAAACATTTATACTTAAATAAATCGACACTTTATAATTGTTACCTGACAAATTTTCCAGATAAGATTCTTCTACACAGCCAGGAAAGTATCAACTTTTTTACTCAGAGGTCATATACTCTCATCTTGAAGATTATTCCAATTTTAAATCACTAAGCAAGAAAAAAACAATTTTGATAAAGATTTGGACTTGCAAACAAAGTGGAAGTGAAGAACATTTAAACTAAAATTTCTTCTCAAAATGCTGTCAAGAACACTTTTGCTATTGGACTTTGGTAATGTTGAAAGATTAAGACTCAGTTAGATTATTAGAAAAACTAAAGCGTTGTTATTACCGCTCAGTTTTTATGTTACATGTTTTCCTTATAGATGGGTAGGCCATAAACAAAAAAGATGAGTCTCTTATTAAAGTCTGTTTATGACCTTTTGCAAATTTAGAAAATACTGCTGTCCATTTATTTTATGCAGGAATCCTAAATCCACAGGTGTTTATGCCTCTGGAGTAATCCTTGTCAAGGGAGTAGAGTAGCAATGCAAAAATGCTTCTTTTTTTAATGAAGTATAACAGAAGCTCTAGGGTTGTCTGACACTTTTGATCACTTCACTCAGTAATGTTCTATTTGCAAACCTATGATTCAATAATTCTGATAAAAAATTTTGTTAGGCTGGTAATTATTTTTATATAATTTAAAAATTAATTAAAATTATGTAATTATTTGCTGGTAATAATAAAAAAATGGTTGCTGCTTTCCTACATGGCAGCCTCACCCGCCTATATACACCTTCCTGCGCCCAGTCTATTTTTCATGTTCAAAACTCTTTGCTTTCAGTCTTTACTCTTTAAAGAATAATTTGGTACTTTGTAGTTCTTGGGCCACTGTGGTCAGGTATTCTTTTTTCTTTTTTTTTTTTTTAAGATTTATTGTATTGTTTGAGAGAAGGTGAGAGAGAGAGAGAGAGAGAGAGAGAGAGAGAGAGAGAGAGAGAGAGAAGGGGGAGGGCCCAGAGCAGTCTCCATAGCTGTACATCCTTAGCTATGATATGGTTTCATTCCACCCAGGTGGATGTGGGGCCACATGGGGTGAGACCTGAACCGGGGCCTCCCACATAGAAGGCGAGAACCTTTGCTGTTATACTATCCCTGTGGTTACCAGTTGTGCCACAGTTTAGCTTATGGGTTTGCATGGGCTGGGGCTGGGAATCCAATGGTGGATCTCACAATTTCAAGGCAAATGCTCAACCACTGAGCTATCCCAGCATCCCTTATGCTCAGGTATTGACCACTTCTGAAGAGTGGTCAAGAAATTTGTGGAATTAAGAAAAAAAAAGGGTAAAAATACTGTTTATTACTTTTCCTTTTAATATATTCACTCTTAACCCTAGTACACTTTTCAGATATTTCAATAAGTTTATTTATACCCTTGAAAAAAGGTGTTTTGTTTTTGCCCTAAAATGCGGCTTTAATGTCTTCATCGTCTGTACATTTCTTCCCTAGAAGCTGTTTTTTTCATATTGGGGACAAATAATGATCAGGTCTGGACTGTAGGGAGGTTGGTTTAACATTTGGAAGCCATGGTCATGAAGAGTAGCCAACACGACATTGCTCTTGTGCATGGGAGCATTGTCCTGCAAAAGCAGCCCCCTGTTGGTCTATTTTCTTCTTTCTCCTTCACAGATTCTTCAAATTGTTTCAGCAGGCTGGAGTAATACTCGCTAGTTGTGATGGCATCCTTATCCTTGTAATCGATCAGCAGGATACCCTTTGTATTCCCCTCAAAAACAGTAGCTATGACATTTCCAGATGCTTGTGACACCTTGAACTTCTAAGGGGGTGGCATGCCCTTTTCATGTCACTGCATGGACTCCTGCTTTGACTCAGACTCATAATGATGAACCCAAGTTTCATCTTCAGTGACAATCTGGTTTAAAACTTCAGCTCGTTGTCTCTACAGAGCTCCAAAAACTATCACGAGCACTCGACACACTGCTTTTGAAGCAGAGTGAGCAACCCATCTTGCACTGACTTTTGACATCCTCAGATGCTGATGGAGAATATTCAAAATGGTTGCAGGTGATACTCCAGCCATTTCTGCAAGCTGCTTTTTATTCAATCTGGCATCTTCCACTACAAATTTTCAACTTTTTAAACAATGTCTGAGGAAGTGGCCTTAACAGGGCATCCCAGATGGAGGCTGTTTTCAGTTATCTCTCTGCCTTGCTTGAAAAGGCTCTGTCACTTATAAACAATGGACTTCCTGGGGCCACAGTCCTCGTAAACCGCTAACATTTCTAAGAAATGGTTTGAGTTTTCTGTTATTTTGTGAGGAACTTAATGAGGGCATGAAATGTAGTTTTACCCATACGTGGGGTTTTCTTCACGTTTGACGTGCTTCTTTGGTGATATCTGAGAGAATATAGACACTAGTACCTTGAAATTTGGCACATGTACCAATAATAAGTTACACAGCCAATCTGTGGGCACTCGTACTCCCATTTCATCCCATTCCACAAATTTCTTGACTGCTCTTCATATCTTAGCTTTCTCTCCTTCTTAGAATTCATCTCATATTGCTGCCCAGAGGATTCTTTCTTTATTTTTAAATTTATATAGTATATGACTTAACATTTACTGTCCTGGGTCAATTTTACTTGTGTTATAGTGTTTATTTTTCATATAAAAAGTTTGTCTTTTTTTAATATTAGGAAAGTTTGTTAAAATATATATTTTTCATATTTGTTCTGTTCTATTTTAGTTTTCTTCTTCAAAAATTCCACTCATAGATGTGTTTTGTGTCTTCTATTGCTATCTTTTTTTCTTTTTTGAAAAATAACTATCTCTTCTATTACTTTTGTGTCATGTTATTTACTTGTACCTCTTCCATCCACTATGTTGTGTATTTTTTATGCTGTCAATTTTATTTGTGTTCCTTTTATTTATTCAGAAATGATTTCATCTCTCCCTTCTGTTTCACCAGTAACTGTTTAACCTTCTCCTGTTATTTAGCCCCGTTTTCCCCTGACTCCTGTATTTGCTTTGTGCTCTTCATTGCTCGACTTGCCACATAAATTTTTTAGAAAGTTTCATGTTGGAATATTGTTATTATTGTTATAGATAGAATAATTTTTTACTGTCTTTTCATTTTGTTTTCTATAGGTCATTGTTATAGATGGTGTGTTTTAAAGAATAGTTTTAGATTTGTAGAAAAATTGTGAAATTAGTAGAGTTTCTATGTATCTACACTTTCATCTTACATTGGTGTGGTACATTTGTCACAATGAATGAACCAGAATTGATACACTATTATTAACGTCCATACATTATTCAGATTTTTTTATTTATTCAATGCTCCTTTTCTGTTCCAGGCTCCCATCCAGGATAGCGTTATATTTAATTGCCGTTCTCCTTAGGTTACTCCAGATGGTGACAGTTTCTCAGACTTTTGTTTTTGTTGACCTTGATGTTTTTGAAGAGTACAAGTAAGATATTTTGTAGAATGTCCGCTGAATAAGATTTTTCTGATGTTTTTCTCACAATTAGAACAGGGTTATGAGCTTTGGGGAAGAAGACTAAAGAGGTGAAGTTTCATTTTCATCATATCACATCAAGAGTATATATTATCACTTATCATTGTTGATGTTGACCCTGATCACCTGACTAAGGTAGTCTTTTTCAAGTTTCTCTACTGCAAAGTTGTATTTTTCCATCTTTTTTCATCTGTTCTTATGTGCAGCCCACCTGAAGGGATTGGGTATTAGGTTTACCTTCTTGAGGCCAGAGTAGCTATATAAAGTATTTGGAATTTTTCTGCATGGCAGATTTGCCTTTTCTCCCTGATTCATTTATTTATTCAACCATTTATTTATATTAGTATTGATTCATTCTTATTTATTTTATACTTTAAGTATAATTCAATACTATTTTATTTTGTTGCTCAAATTGTTCTTCTTTTGGCCACTGAGAACTCTTTTGGTTGACTCCTGTCTTTCCTGTGTCTTTTTGGGATATCCCCATCATTGTGGATTATTATTTTTTTGTTTGTTTGTTTATTATTTGCACTTTATTACTTTCTGGCATTAGCAGATACTCCAGGCTCATCCTGTGCATTTTCTGCCCCACATCTGAGAACTCATCTTTCTCCAAGGAGCAATGGTTCCTTTTATTGGATATATTTAATCCAAAATCAAGATCTCATCACTAGATGTGCTTGTTACTACTGGAGCTTTGATGCTTCTAGTCCCTCTCAGATGATGGAACAAGATAATACATGTTATATATTAATCTGGATGTGTACACATTCCTGTAAATATTGCTATATGTTACCACTGTATCTATATGGAACTGCACATGAGTTTATACTGTTGTCTCCATCTCCAATCCATTATACCACAGATCATTCCAGTCTCTCTCTCTTGCTGATCTGCGGCCTCCCACCCCAACAGTGAGAAACAGATCCAACAGTGGATGTGCCATGCAATTACTAAATTGTTTAATTCCACATACATATGTAGTAGTATCAGAATTGTTAATAAATTCTTTACCCCCATTGTTGATAAACAACTTTATCAACTAGAGTACAATAGTTATGTACAATTTTATTGCTTTTAGTTTTATAGACTCCCTTCCTTTTCAAAGTTACTCAAGTCAGGAACTTTTCCCTCACTCTCTTTAATATGATTGTTTTATGATTGTTTAATATGATTTATTTATTTTAATACAGTTAGATTATTCTCACATTATGTAATTCATCCTAACTGATTTTTCAAAATTGACAAAGATGAAAATCCATTCTTAGTGATGTAAAGTTCTATAGATATTGGCAAATGCATGGTGCCATGTACTCACTATTATTGTATTATACAGAATACTTTACTTCCTTGAAAAATATTGTTTCACTTACTTCTCCCTTTCCCTTTCTTCATGAACTGATGGCAACCATTGATATTTCTACTATTGCTATAGTTTTGCCTTTTGCAAAACGCCATATAATTGGAAGCATAGAGTATATAACCTTTTTAGACTCACTTATTTTATTTAGCAATATGTATATAAGGTTGACGTGTCTTTTTGTGAGTTGATTGTACGTTTAGTTTTTATTGCTGAATAATATTTTACTGTGTGAATATGCCATGATTAAAAAAAATCCATTGTACATATGGTTGCTTCCAATTTTTGGTAATTATGAGTAAAGCTATTACATTCATGTGCAGATTTTGTGTGGACATATTTTCAAATCAACATGATTGCTGAATCATATGGTGAATGTATGTGTAGCTTGTAAGAAACTGCCAAACTGCTTTCCAAAGAAGCTGTAGTATTCTCCTTTTCCAATAGCAAGAAGTGAGAATTCCTATTGCTCTTGCTCCGTATCCTCAAAAGCAATTTGCATTTTTAGAATTATTTTTTAGCTATTATGGTACATGAATAATAGTTATGTAGTGGTATCTTATTTCATTTTAAAATTCTGTGATAATAAAAGATTTGAGCATTTTTTAAATGTAGTATATTTGTCATCTGTATGTCTTCTTTGATGGGGTGTCTGTCTGCATCTTTTGCCATTTTTGAAAGTAGTTTGTTTTCTTATTATTGAGTTTTAGAGTTCTTGTATATTTTAGATACAAGCCCTTTATCAGATATGTATTTTGCAAATATTTCCTCCAAGTTGTGACAGTGTCTTTCACAGAGGAGAAGTCCAACTTGTCAATTATGTTTTTTCTTTCTAGGATCATGCTTATGGTGTTTTATCGAAAACATCATCAGCAAATCCAAGGTTTCCTGAATTTTCTCGTATGTTTTCTTCTAGGTGTTTTCTATTTTTCATTTTACTTCATGTCTGTAATTCATTTTAAATTATTTGTTTTGTAAAAGGTTTAAGATATGAGTTTGTCACTTTTTTTTTTTTTTTATAGTTGTAAAGAAAAAGTTTATTGAAAGGAAAAGTAGAGAAAGTACACTTCCAAGAGGTGGAAGCAAACCTCCTTTAAGAAGTGGTTCAAAAGGCCTGAGTTTAAGTTCCTTACTTTTGTAAATAGTAGACATCACTATTTAAAAGCCTATTTCTTTTCTCCATACGATTGCTTTCAATCCTTTATGAAATAATTGTTGACTATATTTTTGTGAATCTATTTATGAAGTCTAAATTCTGTTCCTCAGATGTATGTGTCTACTCTTTCATTGATATATTACCGGCTTGGTTACTATAGCTTTGTAGTAAGTCCTAAAATTAGGTAATAAAAATCTTCAAAATTTTTCTTCTTCAGTATTACCTTGGTTATTCTAAGTTTTTTGCATTTCCATATAAACTTAGTCTTAGTTTTTTAATATCTAAAAAATATTTTGCTGGAATTTTGATTGAGATTGCATTGACTCTAGAGACCATGTTAGGAATAATTGACATGTTAACAATACTGAGTCTTCCACTCATGATTATGGACTATTTACCCATTTATTTAGATATTCTTTTACTTTTTTCATCAGAGTTTTATAGTTTTCAACATATAATTACTACACATATTTTGTTTAATTTATAACAGTTATTTCATATTTTGATATGAAATAATTTGATATTTTAATATCAAATTCCAGTTATTTATTGCTGGTATATAGGAAGCATTTGATTTCTGTATGTTATCCTTTGACCTAGCTATACTCACTCATTGGATGAATTTTTTGTTGATGTTTTCTGGGGCACTTTTCTGCATATATAATCATGTCATCTGCAAACAAAGGCAAATTTATTCCATTCTTCACAACCTGTGATCTTTATTTTTTTTAATTATCTTATTGTATTAGCTATGAGCTTTAGTATGATGTTATGTAGAAGTTGTGACACAAGATATCCCTTCCACTTTTTTCAGTTATAGGGGAAACCATCCAATTTCTCATTATTGAGTATGATATTAGCTGTGGGTTTATTATAAATGCTTTTTTTTTTTGAAGTTGAAGAAGTTTTCTTCTTTCTAGTTAGATGAGAATTTTGATTATCAATGAATGTTACATTTTGTTAAATTACTTTCTACATCAGTTGATTTAATGTTATATTCTCTGTCAGCATATCACTTATACTTCTTTAAAGTTTTTTAATTGTTCTAGAAATTACAATATATATTTACAACTAATCTAAGTGTACTTTAAAATAGAACTATACTACCTCTGGGTAGAGGAGGCAATTTATGACAAAATATTCTCAATTGCTTCCTCTCATCTCTTATAAAATTATTGTCATTCATTTCACATATTCATATACTATCAGTATTTAATATGTTGTTACTATTATTACTTTGAAAAGCCATTTATTCATTATATCAATTACAAATAAGAAAAATGAAAGATTGTACTTTACCTCTATTTATTCCTTCTCTAATGATTTTCTGAGTTTCTGGCCAATATTTTTTTTCTCTCTGAAGAACTTCTTTTAACATTTCTTTTAGAGTAGGTCTTCTGAGAATGAAATTTTTGGTTTTTGTTTGTCTAATAAAGCATTTCTTTTTCTCTTTTGAAGGATAGTTTTGCTGGTTATAGAATTCTAGATTGGTGGTATTTTTTTCTTTCATCGCTAAATATTTCACTTCACTCTTTTTTTGCTAACATGGTTTCTGATAAGCAGTCTGCTATATCTATCCTTTTCCTTTATAGGTAAAGCATTTTATTTACTTGTTTCCTTGGCCTTTTAAAAGAGTTTCTCCTTTTCCTGTTTTTTGTTTGTTTGAATATGATATATGGAGAAATGAGTATTTTTATATTTATATTTATCCTGCTTGATATTATCTGAGTTCCCTGCATCTGTGATTTTATGTCTACCATTAATTTTGGAAAATTTTCATTCATTATTCTTTCAAATATCTTTTGTTCATTTCTCTCTTCTTTGTCTAGTAGTTCAATTACATTGATTACTTTGCAAATTGCTTCACAGTTTTTGCATGTTTTGGGTTTTCTTTCTTTTTTCTCTCTGTTTTTTTTTGTTTGCATTTCAGTTTGAGGTGTTTCTATTGACTCAATTCAAGCTCACTAACTTTTTCTTTTCTTGCCATATTCATTCTACTGATATTCTCATCAAAGACAATCTGCATTCTTCACTTATGTTGCAAAACTTTTGATTTCTAGCATTTTCTTTAGATTCTTAATTTTTCCACCTATTCTATGATTGCATTATCCATCTGGTCTTGCCATGTGGACTACTTTTTCCATTAGAGTCCTTGACACATTATTCATATTTATTTTAAATTCTGTCTGATAATTCTAAAATAATAGCTGAGCCTGGTTCTAATGCTTACTTTGTCTCTTCAGACTGTTTTTCTCTTGCCTTTTAGCATGCCTTATAAATTTTTTGTGAAAAGCCAGACAGAAAATGTATCAGTTAGTGGGAATTGAGATAAATAGACTTTTATTGTGAGGTTTTATGTTAACCTGACTAGGAGCAGGGCTATGTTTCATGTTCATTGTTTCTGTACCTACCAAAGGCTTTGTATTCCTCTAGTGTCCATGTTTTTGTTTCCCTGTTGTCTTTGAATTTTCCTAAGAAATCCTAAGTTGCATCTTGCAGATCTTTTAGTCATAATCCATTATTATACTGGTGTCCTATTGCTATGGTGGTAAGGTGTGGGTGAAAGGAAGCATTCTATAATCTTATGATCAAATATTATATCATGCTTTTAGTCAGCCTGTGTCCATTGACCATGACCTTCTCAACTTTTTGTTTGTTTGTTTTGCACCCTACCCCATCACCCATTCTGTTGAGATAGTTAGGCTAGAGGGGGATTGGAGAATGTCCTTTCCCTGAATGGGATAAATTTCTGGCGATAGACTTTCCCCTGAATAATAGGCCTTAGTTACAGGGAGTACTTTGGATATATTTTGTAATGGTTACTCTTCCTCCTTTCTTTTCTCAGAATCATAAGGGGCTCTTTCTTGGCTCTTCACTGTGAGAATTTAAGTTCCTGCAAATAAAATTTGCAAAAGGGTAGGGGCCACCTAAAATCAAGATCGCCAAGAATTTCTCTTTCTCAAGCTAGTTCACACTAAACCTCCAGCAATTCATCAAAATTATTATTTTTGAGGTCCTGCCAGTTTATGTTTTTAGCAGATTCTGATCCTGGTAAGAAGATCTTGGCTCTGATGCTCTAAGGTTTATCCATCTCTACAGATTTGAGGGTGGTGCCTTTCCCTGCAACCTCAGTTATGACAGGTTCAAGATAAAACACTGATTTTTAGTTTGTTTAGCTTCTTCTTGTGGTAGACAGAGTGTTCATTTACAAACTCTGCATAAGTAATAGCTGAAGTTAGAAATCTGTTCATTCTTTTTGTTGTTACAAAAATTGAATGACTTGCTTGGTCCTGGACTACCTATTCTGAAGGAGGTGCCTCTACATGTGGACTGTGTGTGAGGGGGTGGGCAGTTGGGACAGGTGAGTTGCCAAGGTATTTCTGCTTTGTTGCTACCATGATGGGCTGTTTCTTGATAATAGGGCTTTCTGTATAGCCGAACTTCCTGTGGCTTTAGAACCTACGTGGATCCCAGAGCACTTCTATTACCAACCCTAGGGCCTTTCACTGACTGCTGTTACCAGGAGACATAGCCTCTGTCATCTAAGACAGCCCTTTCGTTTTTAAAAAGGTGTTACTTTTTGAGATTTTCCTTTTCTGAGTTTCACTCAGGATTTTTGTTCCTTTCTTCACCTTCTCAAGCAAGTATGCACTGGTATATTTAATTTTTGTTCAAATATTTTTTACTCAGGGTGGGATGTTTGTTGATTTCTAACATTTGATACCAAAAGGCCTCCTGTGTACTCTCTATTCTTTCCCACTGCATCTGGCAGGTTGCTGCACAGGACTTGGTCTCAGTTTCTTTTGGCCACATTTACACATAATTTGGAATCTGTGGATTTTTCTCTGTCTCCTACTTTCACCAAAAATGTATTTCATTACTTTATTTTTATTCTCCTTGGTGCTCTATTTGCATTCCAGGAGAAATGGGAAGATTGAAAGCTAAGCAGTCACCATGTTTCTAACCTCTGTACCAAATTTGGAAATAATAAGAAACAACAGGGAAGAAACTCCAGAGTCACTGTGTTGGTTGCCTGACTTAGAGTCCAGTGTAAATGGTGCCCTCTGGAGTGACCTAATGTAACAACCTTTACAAATACATGACTTTCTGTCCTTTCTGTCCATTGTCCTTATCCCTGCAATCTAAAAATTGTGTTCCTTTTCTTCCTAATGTTATATGCTCCCAACTGGGATTTTGATAAAGACACAGGTAGTGATGTAAATCCAAAGTAATTTGCTAATACCTGGAAGAATCAGGCTTTGAGAATTTGACTTTGATGGGATAATGCTGGAGAGAAAAACTCGTTTATACTTTGCCAGTTTTTTCCCCCTTTTACTTCTGAACCATGACTATATAAACAAATGATTGTAACTGAGTCTAATGTTCTCTTCATCCAACTAAACACACACACATTCACACAGGGGAATTGATTTTTAAATCTACATAGGCATTCTCATAAAGTTTTGAGGAGAAAAATATTTCTCTAGTAGTTTATGTTAGTTTTCTTTTCTAAAGCAGAAAACCTTAAAATAAAAGTACCTTCAATTTATGCAATTATGTACAGTTTTTACATTGTCTCTGAGTAATTATTAGATGGTAATAAAATATTTTAAATGCATTTTCATTTAAGCATATAATTAACTGTGTCCATGTAATGTGTGTTTTAAAAAATCTGCCACCTTATTGAAGAAGCTAAAGAAATATCAAAACATCCTTCTCAATAAAAGCAATTTTATTGAGTTTTTATAAGAATGTGTATTAAAGAAAAATAGAATTTATGCGGTATCAGTCACATTTTATTACAACATTAGGGATAAGTAACATAATTTTCAGTGCCTCATTAAATCTCCCATAAACCTGGCTTATTCTGTCCTATACAGTTCTATTTAACCATATGCATTAGCCCTGGAGAGCAATATTTCCTAAAGAGACTTCTAGAGTCTTAAAGAGAGTTCCAGAGGACTTAACAGAGCTTTTCTAGTTGTAAGAAGTACAACCTGGCTGATAACTTTCCAACTGGAAACAAAATGTTGAGGACCCCAGACTCTTAAAAAACAAAAAGAAGAAGAAGAGCTAGGTTAGGCTAATAAGCAAAGTGGCCTTTACCAGTTATCATCTATCTAGGGAGCAGAGAAGACCAGACATGATTAGAAGGGAAGTGAGGACCCAGAACACATGGAAGATCTCAGTAGACTGTGCTGTGGCTGCACTGGGAACGTGTAGAAATAGGAGCAGAGACAAGAACATCAAGACCGGTGTGCTGCTTAGGGCTGTGCAAAATGGCCCAAGCTTTAGGGCAAGGGGTGTCCAACCTTTTGGCTTCCCTGGGCCACATTGGAAGAAGAATTGCCTTGGGCCACACATTAAATACACTAACAATAGTTGATGAGCTTAAAAAAAAAGTCACACAAAAAAATCTCATAATTTTAAGAATGTGTGTTGGGCCACATTCAAAGCCGTTCTGGGTTGCAGGTTGCCTGCTTTAGAGGAATGGAGAGGATTCGGGAACTAGACACAAGGTTTAAGAAAACAATAAGGGGAAGAGCTTTGCTTCCGTCTCACAAACTAGATAAAGAGTCCTGTGGAGTTGGGAAAGTGGAGACAGGAAGTAATGGAGCAGAGGGTCCTTGAGCCCAATGTCCTGGACAGAAGCATTCAGGAGGAAGTAAGAGTCTGGAAAGGAAGCAACCTCTCAGAAGGGCCACGTGCTTCGTTTAAGGTTGTGCTGCTGCCCTTTTGAAAACCCTTAATGATTTTACATTTGAACTTGTGTTGTGTAAGTGAACTCAAGTGATGGGAAAACTGAGGAGGTGCATGAGCAGAGAAACACTGTCCAATACCACCAGAACTGAGAATTCCAGGAGACTCAAAGTGAATAAATGTGTCATGTGTGTGACGGGTAATTGAGGGCACTGGCAGCCACAAGAATCTGTCATTTCCTTTGGAACCAGAAGGTACTTCAAGTGCAGAATGAAGCCAATGTCACCTTAAGACACAGGAATGACCCCAACTAAGGGTTTGGATATATCCCTTCCTACTGTGTACTTTTCTTTATTAGTCAACCTATGCTAAAAATGATGACATACAAGGAAAAGAAGTGATGGGAAACCCATTGTTCCTTTTTGTTTCGGTCCTTCCTTACTTATTACCGTCCTGAAGGTAGAATGTGAGCATATTAAGAAGTAAAATACAAACAAGTTGAGATAGTTTTGTGCTGTTTCCACAGTTCTGTAAAAACAAAATACGTGGACTCTTTGAAGGGCCATTTGTCAGCTTACCACACCTACCATCCAGTGGGTTGAGTGGTTAATGTAGAAATTAGGTTTAGTTACTACAAAATAAAACTATTTTATGTGAATGCTGGGATGGCCCAGGGGGTTAAGTGTTCGTCTTGCTGGCCCTGGGACCAAGAATCTAGTCCTGGCCCTGGCATGTGCAGACTCATATGCTGGACTGGAGTGTGGCTCCAGTTCAGTTCTTGCCAGGGTGAGCTTCTCACGTGGGAGGCTGCTGGTTCAGCCCCCAGCTCATGAGGGCATGCCTCCCATGCAGGAGGCCCCCAGCCTGGTTCCCATCCTGCATGCCCGCTCCCCTGCCCACTGGTATGGAATGAAACCATGTCAAAAACTGATGACGTACAACTATGGAGACTGCTCTGGGCCCTCCCCCTTCTTGCTGTCTCTTTCTCTTTCTGCCAAAAAAGTTAATAAATCTTTAAAAAAATAAAAAATAAAACTATTTTGTAAACATGTGGGCTGAGATTCATACTCTCTATGTTAAAATTCAAACTACTCAAAAGAATAAAGTAAAGTAATCAGTGTTAATACCTCTATCAATGTTAGTAGCAAAAAGAGAGTTTGCATTTAGTAGTAGAGGATTTTCCTCCCAGGTTATCATTGTTGGACAGGAGGTACAGTGTGTGTGTGTGTTTAATGTATTTCTTAAAAATACAATTATTCTTGAATTCTTTTATTATGCTATCAAATATACCTTTGACCCTCAGTCACAACCACAGAGGATAAAAATTCACTAATATTAAAAAAAAAACAAAACCAATAGTGCCCTTAATCCTAAATAATTGAAGAGTTTAAGCCCATATACTTTAGAAATCTATCTTAGTTCAGGCTGTTTTTACAAAGTATTAGTAGCATAGACGAGGTGGCTTCTAAACAGCAGAAATGCATTTCCCATGGTTCTGGTGGTTGGGCATCTAAGGTCGGGCTGCCTGTGTGTTCCTCCTGTTCTTGGTGAGGGCACTCCTCCTCGTTTGTAGCTGGCAGTCTTCTCACTGTGTCCCCACATGGCAGGAAGAAGCCAAGAGCTCTCGCTGCTTCCCTTTCATAAGGGCACTCATTCTATTCCTAAAGGCCCCACCTCTGAATACTATCACATTGGTGGTTAGGATTTTAATATAGAATTTGGGGGAAACACACATAGTCCACTCATTGCAAAATTCATATGCAGTTAGAAGCAGTTATTGTAAGTGATACAGCGTGGACCTGAGCCCTGAGAACCTGCACTTCCGACAAGCCCTCAGGTGATGTCAGTTCTGCTTCTCTGTGGACTCAGGCTTTGGGGGATGCTGACCTCATTTCCAGCTGCAAGAGGTGGATCCTAAGTATCCGACAGCAAACATCTCCCCTTGCCGATGTTTGGATTAAAAGCACGAATGTGTGTGTGACCCAATAGTAGCCAGCATAATGCAAAGCTCGCCGTGCAGGTGGATTCTGTGGATCATCTTCTGCTCCTGAGTAAGTAGGTGATGAAGACCTTCTCTCTCCTCTTCATCCTGCTGCGTCCTGGAGTTTCTGCCACCATCCTGGGAACGTAAGCTGCTCCACCCAGGAGGGTGTCATGGAGGTGAAGAGCTCTGTGGAGTACATGTTGGCCACTGCTGAAATCCACACGTTACTGGGGAGGAGATTTACGTTCTGGTGACAAATACCCCCAGTGCCAACTCAGAATTCTGTAGCAACTGGAAAGTATTTATGTAGTTCTATGCTGTAGGATTTCTTTCATGGTCAAAAATATACTGCACGTGTAAAATCTACTTAAAAATGCTCAGACTAGAGGAAATAGATTTCTAAACGTGCTGCGTGCCATCACAACTGTAAAAATGTGATTTCTGTGAGGTACAATGAGAAAAGTATGGCTGATTCTTATTGAAGGGAGAGACGTGCTGGTGTGTGAACGGTGGGTTGAGCTGACAATTTGAGGACTTGTGCCTAGTGGGCTGGGAGTGAGGGGAATGGATTTCCTGGCTCACCATCATATAACACAGCATCGTTCCATCTTACTAACTTGAGTGCTTGTGGTTGTTTTATTAAGAAAATAATGTTTGTCAACTAGCTGTCCTTTGTCATGATTTCTGGGGGCAAATCCAGGAGATGCTGGTAGGAAATCAGCTTTGAAAAGAAAGTAACTCTCTACCTTTATCTGAACTTGAACTACCCAATTGACTCACTCTTCTCTCTCAGCCTCCCTGTTGGCCCCTCTCCCACAGAGTTCTCCACAGCCAGATCTGGTTCAGCGTTTCTCAATTCCAGCTCCACAGGAGAATCGCCTGGGAGATATAAAAATACTGATGCCTGGGACAGGCCTTACCCTCCAGAGGTTCTGGTTAAAGTTTCAGTGGGACCCAGGCATGAGTCTTGCTTATGTTTTATAATTCTAAATTTTGATGTAGTTTCAGACTTACAGAAAAATTGCAGTACATCCTTCACCCAAATTGCCCCTCATATGTAATTATTCTAACCTCCTGAAGTTGAAGATACAATGTTTTCTATTCCTAAATACTTCTGTGTGTATTTCCCAAATACAAGGACTTCCCGTACATAACCACAGCACAATTATTAAAATTCAGGAAGTTAACAATACTACTATTTAATCTGCAGACCTGATTGAGGTTTTTGTCAGCTGTTCCAACAATATCCTTCATAGCAAAGAAAACCCACCATCAGGAGCTGTTATTTTTTAAAAACAGACCTGGGGTGATGCCAGTGTGCAACTGAGAAATGGAACCCTAGCCTGAATTAACTGAGGTTTAGGGCAGTAGGAAAAAGGCCCAGGGTTACAAATTCTGGAAGATTCCTGGATCCCCAGTAGGGCCTGAGAGGCTGTGTCCAGACGGTAAACACAGGGAGCCGCCGCCACCACCGTGGCCTGGGTATGGGGATTCCACCCGCAGAGGATCTGAGGTCCAGGCGTCCACTGACCCTGACCTTCACCACTGGCCCTGCCCCGCCCCGCCCCGCCCCTCCCTCCATGAAGCCATGGCAGCGGGGGTCTTGAAACTGTTGAAATCGTGAAAGGGGGGTCTTGAAACTGTTGAATCGTGGATTTCTCTCCAGGAAGGAAGTAGGTGGGTTCAGAATAGAAGCCACTTCTCCCAGCAGTTGTCAGGAACAAAGTCATGACACTAGGGGCGCAGGCACCTTGGGGGTCACAGCTAGGCTCCCTCTACCTTGTGGGGGGCATGCAACCTGCAAGGGTGAGGGGAGGAGAGCTAGGGTGCCTCCTAGTGCCCCTCAGTCACACAGCGAGCACTGCAACCTCCCCAGCCACAGTCTTTACGGTTTGTGCCGGATCAACCTTCTAGGGCCTCACCTGGTGAAATGCTGCAGCCTCAGACGTGGCCGGCAAGTTGCGGAAGGAGAACACGGAGGTGTCGGAACTGAGTTTATTCTCAAACATCCACGACCCTGCTCCCCTGTGCCTGGTAGAGCCAGAGGGGAAGAAGCAGGAGTACACATGGTGCTGACAGGCTCAAGTGGTATTCAGGAGGCAATAGAATAAGAGAAGGGTGAAGTGGGTGAGGAAGGGATAAACGCAGTTATCTGTTACCCAGTAAGTACTTAGCACAAGCCGCAGACATCTTCTCTTTGTTTTGATTTATCTATTACCACATAATAAACTGTTCTAAAAATGTGGGCTTCAAAGTGACCATTTTGTAATTTTTTCATTTATTTCTTGCTTATTGTCATTTCTGGGGGTAAATCCAGGAGACACTAGTAGAAAATCAGGTTTGATAACTGGTCACCTCCATCTGAACTTGAATGGCCCAGTAGGCTTATCCCTGTCTCCTGGCCTCCTTATTGTATACTTTATCCTGTGCGTTAACTGGGGCTTAGGTGGATAGAGTTTTATTTCTTTTTCTTTTTCTTTTTTTTTTTTTTCGGGTCACAGTTGGCATACCATGAGCAGCTGCTGTCAGCTGGTGGCCAGGGCTGGAACATCTAAGATGGTTTCACTCACTGCTCCTGAGGGCTGTGGCTGGAAGGCCAGGAAGTGGGGCCGCTTCTGTCTCTCTCCATACAGTTTCAGGCTTCTGTCTCTCCCCAGGTCCTCTTCCCATGGTCCATACAGATGGTGTCCGGATTTTGTGCACGGTGAGTCAGGCCCCCAGACCTGCAATGCTGGAAGTTGCCAACCTTTGGGGCTTACATCTAGACCTGGGACAGCATCGCTTCTGTCACACCTTGTTGATTCAAGTGAGTCACAGGGTCAGCCCCTTTTATTGTAGAAGGGACCACATGTGGATCTGAATACCAGGAGATGTGTTTCCTGCAGGGACCATTTTTGGAAACTAGTTGCCAATTTATTCAGGGGCCCCTGATGATGTTGTAGCCAGGTGTCATGAAAATGATTGTTACTGGCAAGAATTAGAGCGAATGCCCTCTGCTATCACCCTGTTTATGTAGCCAGATCCAGCAAGTAAAGGTCTTGTGGTATATCTAGTGGTTCCACATTCTAACCCTGGATTCTCAGTGTCTAAAAATATTTCTGTGTTCCAAAGGCACTGATAGACTAGGAGGAACTGTGTGAACCAGGGCACTTTGAGTAGGTTTGATGACGATGTAGGGATCATTCTGAAGCCTTCCTGTGCGCTAGCATACCACCAAGCAGTGGGCTGTCTCCTGTTGGTGGGTATAGGTGAGCTGGGGGAAACTTAGAATTGCTGAGATTGACTATCCTTACCAGAACACCAGAATAATAAATTGATTTAAAGACCATAGAATGAAGATATCCTCTTGTTCTTTCATTTCTTCTTTCTTTCCTTCCTTCCTTCTTTCTTTCAAGATTTATTCTAGGGGAAGCCAGGATGGCTCAGTGGGTTAAGTGCTCACTTTGCAGTGCTGGGGACCCAGGATCGAATCCTGGCCCCTGCCCGTGCGGATCCATGTGCTGAACTGGGGAGTGCCCCCAGTTCAGTTCTCTCTCTGTCTCTGTATCTCTCTCTCTCTCTCTCTGTCAAGAACAATAATAAAAAAAAAAAGATTTATTTTATTGTTTGAGAGAAGGTGAGAGAGAGAGAAAGAGAAGGTAGGAAGGCCCAGGAAAGCCTACATAGTTGCACATAATTAGTTGTGACGTGGTTTCATTCCATACAGGTGGATGTGGGCTGTGTGGGAAGGAAACCAAACCAGAGGCCTCCAACATGGGAGGTGAGAACCTTCACAGCTGAGCCATTTCAGCAGTTACCAGTTGCCCTGAAGTTCAGCATATGGGTTTGCAAGGGCTGGAGCCAGGACTCGAACCCCAGACTCCATGATTGTGAGGCAAGTGCTCAACTGCTGAGCTATCCCAGCACCCCTCTTTTTGCATTCTTAATTTTGTGGCTTAACATTGGCTCCATTTTTTGTTTATTTGTTTCAGAGAGGACAAACAAAAATGTTAGATTCTTCGAAGCTTTCATGGAAACACTGCCATCTTCCACATAAATCAAGTTTTTTTTAGCACTATTTGCTAATATGTACTCTATGAGTATTCTTACCTCATAGGTTTACTTTTAAGGAAAGTAAGATGGAGTATAATTAAATGTGACCTGAATAGTTTACTGATAATTTGTAGATATATATATACCAAGGAAGATAACACTGGTATTGATCTTAGCCATTTCTAGATAGCTAAAAATTTTAAACTTTAGACACGGTTAACTAAGTTTACATAAGGCATTTATTTCTGACATCATCTGTTGTTCTTTCTCAATAAACATTTATTTACAGATGAAAGCATCAATACTTTCACTTAAATTTTCAGTTTTTATTTATCTTTCCAGACAATCCCTAGGTTGTACTTTTATTTTAAGTTTATTATCTACAAAGGCACACTAACCTTCAAGACTTTTTTTTTACTTTTTGGCCAACGTTACACCTTTCATTATGTTCCCAAATATGATTTAAATGGCATAATTGTTTAAATTGAGGTTCTTTGTGAAACTACATTGTAAAAAATTAAAAAGGTCAAAGCTTTCCATTTGAGAATTCCAACTACCGGTCATCTGTCTTGAGCTGGGGGTGGGAGGTGGCTGGAGAGCAAGGGCGTGGGTGGGGGATGGGGTGGGGGATGGGGCGGGTGTTGTAGAACCAGGGAAGGGAAGAGGCAGCAGGAATGAGCCTTTCCTCTGTTTCCTCCTGACACCACTCACAGTCATGGCCAGTCCATGTTAATGCTATTTCTAATCAATCTGGCTCTGTAGCTTTTGTCGGTAAATTATCCTCTCATAGTAACATCTCCTGGCTACTCAATTAGAATTGCTAAAGAACGACAGACTTTATTGTATGGGGCATCTCTATGAGTAATAAATGGAGGTCTTTTCATTCCCCCTGGAAACCAAATTGCGCTGATCTGTTTTCAGTAATAAACAGTATGATGAGTCTTACTACATAGGGAGTACATAAAACCTGCTTCGGATGATGGATTTTATGTCTCCGAAGAGGGTTACATGTTATATTTAAAGCTGTTCCCATGCTGCTTGAATTCCATGTTGCATTTTAGAATTTAAAAAATGACATAGTACAAAAATAGAAAATAGAAGATGATTTCAGTTTCCCAGGGTCAAGGCAGACATATACAAATCAGAGAGGGAAAGAAAATTGCATTTAAATATAGAATATACTGAGAATATTTACTTTTATTTCAAGCTGTATGTGAGTGGTATAATTATAATTCTGCTGGGTAAATATACATGATGTAATATTTTATGTTAAAGATATATAGTAGTCCCTCCTTATCCGTGGGTTTTCAGCGGTTTCAGTTACCTGTGGTCAACTGCGGTCTGAAAATATTAAATGGAAAATTCCAGAAATAAACAATTCACAGGTTTTAAATTGCACGCCATTCTGAGTAGTGTGATGAAGTCTTACAGTCTTGCTCTGACCCACCCAGGACATGAATCATCTCTTTGTTTAGCATATCCACGCTGCATACATTCCCTACCTATTATTCACTTAGTAGCCATCCTGGTTATCAGATCGACTGTCACAGTATTGTAGTACTTGTGTTCAAGTCACCCCTACTTAATAATGGCCCCAAAGTGCAAGAGTAGTGGCATTAGGAATTCAAATACACAAAAGAGAAGCTGTAAAGTGCTTCCTTTAAATTAAGTGAAAATGTTTTATATATATACACACACACGAATAAACATAGTATATTTAGGTTTTGGTATTATCAGCAGTTTTAGGCATCCATTGAGGGTCTTAGAACATATCGATGTGGCTAAGGGGAAACTAGTATAAGTGACTTGAGAGATTCATGCAAAACAAATTTGTAAAATGAAGAATATGGTTTAGGACTTTAAAAATTATAATTAGTTTGCCATGTGAATTTATTTTAGAAAATAAGAACTTCATATAATTTGTAAATTACTTTCATAATGAATCCATTAACAATGAATGTAAGTTACTACTCTATTTTCATAATGAATGAGAGAGGTTAATGAATCATACATTAATATTCTACAGAAATATGGAACAATAGCGAATTCAATGGAAATATTTCTTATGATAGAATCAAACCAAAATATTCTTTATGAAACCTTTTAGATTTCAGAATGCAGACATCAAAAAAATGATTTTTTATCTTTTAAAATATGTCCTTTATCAAATTGGCTTGAAGGTTGATTAACCATCATGTAAAAGTAAACTGATATCCAATGGAAAAAAACAAACACATTGGTGGTATTGCAGATTAAAAGAAAAAAGTATATTTTGAAACACAGAGCAGGGTCCACAATATTTCTGTAGGCCATAGAAATACTGTGGCATCACATTTTTCTTACATATTATGTAGTATGATTCATCCATCCATTCCACAAATATTTACAGAGTGTCTGCTATGTATCACCCTATACTATACTAGGTACTGTGCCTACAGAATTGCACTTGAGGTAGATGATTTGTAGTGATCTTCAGGGCATTTTCATGCCTTTAGGAGGTTACTTGTGTAGCATGATGCCATAACGAAGATGAAATCTGTACTTATTTTATTCGACTCTATAGAATGATGCCAAATGATGTGAGTTTTATTACCTTTCTATTTTTTAATCTTTTGTTTGATTTTCTTGCCTCCTGACTTTGATTAAGCCTTTCACTTGAATATAATAGGTCAGTACTGTCATGTTTCTTATTTCAGAGAAAAACCATTTTAACATTTTAACTTTATAATGTCTATAGGGTTTTAGGGGTGAGGTATAACTACCTTTTGTCATATTACAGAATTTTCATTATATCCTTAGAGTGCTAAACACATTTAATATAAAATTTTATTAAATAATTTTCCTAAATATGCTGAAATAATTATATATATATATATTTTCATCTGCTAATGTAGCATATTACATAGTAGATATTTAGATATTAACATATTCTTATATTCCTGCAATAACTTCAATTTCCTCATAATATTGTATTTAAAAAATATATTTCTGGATTTTGTTAGCTTTTGAGTCAAAAGTTTTTTTATTTATGCTTATGGATGAGATTGGGCTGTGATTTTTCTTTCTCATTCTCTTTTTTGGTTTATTTATTTATTTATTTAAATTATTATTATATTTTATTGTTAAATTTAATGGGGTGACATTGGTTGGTAACAATTAGGTAGTTTCCAGAAGTACAAGTCCACATCACATCACCTATGCATCGCATTATGTGCCCACCTCCCAGAACCAGGTCCCCCTCCACCACCATATATCTGGTGCCCACTCCCACCTCTCCCCACAACTCTCCCTCCCCCCTCCTTCCCCTTCTCCGGGTAACCACCAAACTATTGCGTGTGTCCATAATGCTGGTGCCCTCTCCCACCTCCCCTCCCTCTCTCCTTCCCCCTCCTCCCCTTCCCTCAGGCAATCACCCAGCCATCCCTCTACTGGGCATCTACCCAAAAAACCTGAAAACCTTAATCTTTAAAGATGTTTGTACCCGCATGTTCATCGCAGCATTGTTCACAGTGGCCAGAATGTGGAAACAACCAAAATGCCCTTCGATAGATGACTGGATAAAGAAGATGTGGTACATTTACACAATGGAATACTACTCAGCGCTAAGAAATGATGAAATACAGTCATTTGTGGCAACATGGATGGACCTAGAGACCATCTTATTAAGCGAAATAAGTCAGACTGAAAAAATCCAGAAAAATATGACCTCACTTATAGGTGGAATATAAAACTGAAAGTAACAAAGACACAGAGATCTTTGTTGGTTTTTGATATCAAGGTTTTGTTATCTCATACAATGAATTGGTGAACATCATTCCCTCTCTTTTTGTTTTCTGGGATGGATGTTATTTCTTCCTTAAATGGTGACAATTTTTGATATAGGTATCAGGGGCCTAGAGTGTGTCTTTGTTTTGTGTTTGTTGTTTGTATGTGTGTGTGTGTGTCTGAGGGTCCTTTAATTATATTAATAGATTCATTTTAATGGTTATAAGATTAATCAAGCTTTAAAATTTAATCTTTTTGAATTTTTTTAAAGATTTATTTTATTGTTTTGAAATAAAGCAAGAGAGAGAGACAGACAGACAGACAGACAGACAGATAGACAGACAGACAGACAGAGATGGAGAGGGCCCAGAGCAGTCTCTGTAGTTGTACTTCATTAGATTTTTTGTTTTTTGGGTTTTTTTTGACATAGTTTTATTCCCCTAGGTGGATGTGGGGCTGCACAGGGCAGAACCTAACTGGGGGTCTCCCTCATGGGAGGTGAGAACTTTTGCCATCATCCTGGCAATTACCAGTTGCACGCCACGATTCAGCCTGTGGGCTTGCTTGGACCAGGGCTGGGATTCAATCCCTGGACCTTAGGGTTTCAAAGACAGTGCTCATCCTATTGAGCTATCCAAGCATCCATTCTTTTTGAATTTTTGATGAAGTATAATTTCCCAGGAATTTTTCCATTTATCTAATTTTTCAATTTATTAGCATAAAAGTTGTTAATATCATCTTATCTTTTAAAAAATACTTTTATTAAAATATAGCTTGCATACAATTTATATTAGTTTCAGGTATACACAATAGTCATTCAACATTTATATACCTAAAGAAGTGGTAAGTCCAATAATCCTCTGACACTGTACCATGCTGCCACAATATTATTGACTATGTTTCCTATGCTTGCATGACATCCCCGTGACTTGTTTCATACCTAAAAATTTGAACCTCTTATTTCTCTTCATCCTTCCCTGCTTTTTAATTTTTCAATTACAGTTGGCATTCAATATTATTTTATATTAATTTTAGGTGTACAGCTTAGTGATGAGACATTTATATAATTTAAGAAGTGAGCCCTGTGACTAGATTAGAACCGACCTGGTACTATACACAGTTATTACCATATTAGTGACCATATTGCCTATGCTTTACTTTATATCCCTATGACTACTTTGTAACTTTTTAACGCCTTCCTCACAAGTTTCACCCTGCCCCCAGCCCCTTTCATCTACTACTTCAATAAATCTAATACACATCTAACACCATATATAGTTGTGACGATATTACTGACTATATTTCTTATGCTATACCCTACATCCCCGTAACTACTTTGTAACAACCAATTTGTAATTCTTAATCCCTTCACCTATTTGACTCACCCCCAACCTCTCCATATAGCTAGCAACCATCAAAATGTTCTCTGTATGTATGAGTTTCTTTTTGTTTCGTTTGTTTGTTTTGTTCTTTAGATTCCACATATAAGTGAAATCACATTGTATCTGTCTTTCTCTGCTTGACATACTCCACTCAGAACAATACTGTCCAGTTCCATCCATGCCATTACAGATGGCTAGAATCCATTCCCTTCCATGGTTGAGCAATATTTTATTGTATATATCCACCTTCTCTTTATACATTCTTCCACAGATGGACACCCAGGCTGCCTCCATATCTTGGCCATTGTAAACAATGCAGCGATGAACATATGGAAGCACACATCCCCTCAAAGTAGCATTTTGGGTTTCTTTATATAAATACCCTGAAGTGGGATTACTGGGTTCTTTGTCTCCTATTATAGCCTTTATTTTACATTCCATTTTGTCTTGTATACATATTGATGCCTCAGCTTTTTTTTTTTTCA
>PVKE010001951.1:24805-90062 GCA_004027555.1 Craseonycteris thonglongyai
AACTGTGGGAACTCCCCAGTTCAGCACGTGGGTCCTGCCTGGGCCGGAGCCGGGATTCGATCCTCGGTCCTCATGGCCTCAAAGCGAGCGCTCAACCCGCTGAGCCGTCCCGGCTTTCCCCTCATTTTTGTTTTTGCGAAATATTTTTTTCCCATCCCTTTACTTTTAGGCTGTGTGTGTGTCTTTAAATCTGAAGTGAATCTATTATAGGTAACATCTGTAAAGATCTGGTTTTCTTATCTGTTCAGCCACCCTATCTTTTGACTGGAGCATTTAATCCATTTACACTGAGCAATTATTGATAGATATGGAGTTATTGCCATTTTGTTATTTATATATATATATATTTATTTTTTTTCATCTTAAAGAAATCCATCTAAGATTCCTCGTAATTTTTGTTTGGTGTTGCTGAACTTCTCTAGCTTTTTCTTGTCTGAAAAATCTCTTTATCTGTCCTTTGATTCTTAATTTTATCTTTGCTGGGTAGAGTAATCTTGGTTGTAAGTCTTGCTTTCACCACTTTGAATATTTCCTGCCATCCCCCTGGCCTGCAAAGTTTCTGTTCAGAAATCAGTGGATAGTCTTACGGGGGCTACCTGGTAAGTAACTAAGTGCTTTCTTCTTGCTGCTTTTAGGATTTTTGCATTTTAATTATGATGTGTCTTGGTATGGGCCTGCTTGGGTTCAACTTGTTTGTAACTCTTTATACTTTCTGGGCTTCTATGTCTATTTCTTTGCCAGGTTAGGGACGTTTTCTGTCATTATTTCTTCAAATGAGTTTCAAATCCTTGCTCTCCCCTTCTCCTTCTGGCACTTCTATCATGTAGATGTTGGTACACTTGATGCTGTTCCAGAGGCCTCTTAAACTATCATCAGTGCTTTTTTCTATTCTTTAAAGATTTATTTTTTATTGCTTTTGACAGAGAGAGAGAGAGAGAGAGAGAGAGAGAGAGAGAGAAAGGGGAGGGCCCAAATAGTTTTCTACATAGTTTCATTCCACAGTAGGGCACAGGGCTGTGTAGAGTGGGAACTGGGCCAGTGGCTCTGAGCTGTGCAGGGAAGGAACTGGTCAGAAGCCTCTCCCATGGGAGGCATGTCCGCGAGAGCCAGGGGCCTCCTACATGGGAAGCACACTCAGGGTGGGAGCTGAACCAGGGGCCTCCCACATAGGAGGCTTGCCCCAGTGAGAACCAAATTGGGGGCCCACCCCAGTTCAGCATATGGGTCCATGTGGGCTGGGGCCGGGATTTGATCCTCAGACACCAGAGATGCAGGATGAGCACTCAACCCACTGAGCTATCCAGGCATTTCTTTTTTTTTGCTGCTCTGATTGGGTATTTTCTGCTACCTTATCTTCCGAATCACTGATTTGACCCTCTGCTTCATCTAATCTGTTGATTCCCTCTAATGTGTTCTTTATTTTAGTTATTGTATTATTTATTTCTGATTAGTTCTTCTATTATTATTTTTTTATCTCCATTTTTATGTTTTCTGTCTCTTTGTTGAAGTTCTCCCTGAGTTTATTGAGCATCCTTATAACAAGTATTTTGAATTGTATATGGTAGATTGCTTGTGTCCATTTGATTTAGTTCTTTTTTTGAAGCTTTATTCTATTCTTTTAAGACATGTTTCTTTGTGTCCTCATTTCTGCTGCCTCCTTGTGTTTGTGTCTAAGTATTAGGTAGGGTTGCTATGTCTGTAGGTCTTAGTAGAGTGGTCTTATGTAGTAGATGTCCTGCGGGGTTTAGTGATGCTGTCTTCCTGGTCACCTGAGCTGGGTGCTCCAGGTGTGTCCCTTGTGTGGATTGTGTGTGCTCTCCTATTGTACTTGACCCTTGGTTGCTGTTTGCACATCAGTGGCAGGGATTGACCCTTGAGCTGTTGATTGGGAGGACTGGCCATGACTGCAATGGAGGAGCGGTTATGCAGGGGCTGACCCTGCAAAGCAGGAATCACTTTAAGAGAACTCTGGTGCCTGCCCAGTGTGCCATTTTGGTGTGTCATCCCCAGACATGGGTGATGCTCTGGCTGGGTCTGAAACTCCTGGGAGAGGCACTGCTGCAGGCCGACTTTAGCTTGTACCCTGCCCAGGCCCACCTTGTCTGAGCCATAAAGCAATGTGCAGATGGTCACCACCGGCACTGGTCATGGAGGTACCTCAAGAGGCCAGTCTCAGACCAGCTGCTGCTAGTGCCAGGCTTCGGGCTGCTCATCCAGAGGTATGGGGCGCGCTGAAGCCCGATGCTGCTGATTAGGGTTTCATGAACATTTGACAGATTCTATGAAAGTCTGTGGCATGACGTAAGACAGGTGGTAGGGAAAAGTCACTGGGAGTGACTTAGGTGTGTCTAAAAGTTGAGTGGGGTGGGGAGTCTCATGAAATCAGGATGAGGGACAGTGTTAGTCATGTTGATAGAGACTCAGATATGGCTGCTGCCTCAATCTGTGTGCTGGGAGGGGGAGGGCTCAACAAAGAAACAACGGCTTACACCAGCTCCTCTGTGTGGGAGAAAGCTGTTCCTGCAGCCCTCACGCTGAAGTCAGACAATCCACTTCCTCCCTGTGTGTATGTTCCTGATTCCTTCCAGCTACTGCCCAGCACTGCAGTTCAGAGGGAGTGAATCCGTCAGTGAGTAAGACTGTGTGCAGGCCTTTTAAGCAGAATGCCTGGCACTAAAACCACCCTCATCTCACTCAGCCACACTCTCCATTGCTGTTCACAGCCAGAAATTATGGGGACTCTCTCCCCAGCACTGAAACCCTGGACTAGAGAGCTAAGTATGGGGCTGGGAAGCCTTGCTCCTCTGAGAGTACCTCTGCAGCCAAGATACCCCTCCAGATTTTTCATGGTCACTCATGGGTGTGGGACCAGCCCCTTCTGCAACTCTGCCCCTCCTATTAGTCTCGAGTGGGCTTCTATTGTACATTCTCAGTTGTAGGGCTTTGGTTTGGCAAGACTTCAGACAGTTCTTGGTGATAGTTGTTCTGTAGTTTAGTTGTAATTTTGATGTGGTTGTGACAGGAGGTAACCACAGCATTTACCTACTCTGCTATCTTAACCATGATCTTATTATTTTATTTTATTTTTTTGATGTTTGAAGGATCTTCGTTTTTCATTACTGTTATTGGTTATTTGTGTTTTCTCCCCTGTTCTTGGCTAAGCTTGGCCCAGATATAGAAAGGATGTCACTCTTTCCAAGAAGAAAATATTGGTTTTATTGATTCCTTTTTTTGTTTTTCTATTTTGTTACTTTCTGTCAATTTTCATGATTTGTAATACTATTCTTCCTCAAACTTCTTGAAGTAGATACATAATGTCTATTTTCTTTTCTTTTTGACATCACTTTAGAAGAATGGTTTTCAATCTGGAGTGATTTTACCCTACCCCAGGGGACATTGCTGATATCTGCAAATGTTTTTGATTGTCCCAGCTGAGGGAAAGTGTTACTGGCCTTAAGTGAGTAGAAGCCAGTAATACTGCTAAGTATCCTACAAGCATAGGACAGCTCCCCCCAAAGAAATATTACCCACCCCTAAAGGTCAATTGTGCTAAGGTTGAAAAAATTTGATTTAGAGCATTCTATAAGGTTTGAAATGTAACACTTTGTTATAATTCATTTAAAATTACTTTCTAATTTCCATTTTGATTACTTCTTTAATCATGTGTGATTTATAAAATTTAAACTGTAATTTATAACCACATGGGAATTTTTTCTCCTTTTTGACCGACTGGAACTTTTAATTTTTTGCTTTAATGAATTGTGATTGGAAAATATTCTCTGTATGTTTTCAGCCCTTTGAAATTTCTTGAGATATAATTTTTGGCTCAGTAAATGATTGTGTATGTGTTTGGTTTGTCTCTGAAAAGAAAATGTTTCTGCAGGTGTTAGGTGAAATACTCTGTATATATTAGATTGATAATTATGACTAGCTTATTGATATTTTGGGGGCTTGTCTTAAAAATTATTAAAAATGGTTTTAAAATTTTTCACTATGATTGTGGAGTTATTTACTCTCTCATAGTATTTCTCTCAGATTTCACTTTATATATTTGGGAGTTGAGGGGAGTGTAGGTATATAAAAATATATGACTATTATTCTTCCTGATAAATAATCATTATGAAGAGACCATGAGTAGTATAATCTTTTGATTCTGAACAATGTTCTTTCTTGGGGTTTAAGTTTACTTTATTAATGGTATTAATAAAGCTATGTAACATTTATTCTGTTATATAGCTTTTGTCATTGTTTTACTTTTAACCCTGTGAATCCTTATATTTTAGGTATTTCTTGTTAATAAGGTTATGTATACATGTATACCTAAATCTAGTGTGATAAGCTTTGTCTTTATTCAATTTACACTTAATATAATCAGCAAAATATTTGGGTTTAGACCTATTGTTTTAATATATGCTTTTGATTGTCACACCTGTCCTATGCTCTTCCATTTTTGCCTTTTTTCTTTGATTCACTTGGTAATTTTTAATTTTTTCTATGTTTTCCCTTAATGAGGTTGGAAATTAAACATTTTCTTACTTTTTCTTTTCGTAGTTACTTGAAAAAATGTAACATACATCCTTTACTGATCAACACTTATTGTTACTTTTTTTTTTTGACAGAGAGAGAGAGAGAGAGAGAGAGAGAGAGAAGGGGGAGGGCCCAGAGTAGTCTCCATAGTTGACAGCATTAGTTTTCCATATAGTTTCACTCCACAGGTGGGCACAGGGCTGCGCAGGGCAGGAACTGGGCTGGGAGCCTCCCGCATAGGTCCCTGCAAGAACTGAACTGGGGAAACACCCCAGTTCAGCATATGGGTCCACGTGGGTGGGGCCCAGGATTTGATCCTCGAGCTCCGGGGCTGCAAAGTGAGAGCTTAGTCCACTGAGCCATTCTGACTTCCCTTACTTTGCTTTTATACTTTGCTGTGGGCAGTGAAAGGACCTTGGGATACTTTAATTTCATTTTTATTTCTCCGACTATTTTTTTGTGTATTTTAATTCTTTGTATATTCTATTTTACACAAGCACCATTTTTATTATTGTTTATGTGGTCACATTTTATTTAATTTTACTGATAGAGTCATCCTTCTGTTTGTTTCTTGTATCTCTTCTTATTCACAATTATATTCTCTTCTGCTTTCTATTTTTAATTTTTCTAATTTTTCACTTTCTGTTTTGACTTTGACTTTCTTTTCTCTCTCTCTATTCTTTTTTATTTCTTTCTTTTAGTATTGCTCTGTTAGCAGTAAATTCTCTTTGTTTTCTTTGGAATTAAAATTTTAAGAAATAACTGTAATATTGGAGAATATTTTTGCTGGATGTAAAATTTTTGTTTGCTAGATTTGGTGGGGGTGAGTACACTGAAAATATTACCCTACTATTTCCTGGTTTTCGTTGTTGCTGTCAATCTAACCACTGTTTCTAGAAGGTAAATTGTCTTTTGTCTCAGCCTATTGTCTTCTGATTTTGTCTTTATCTTTAAACTTTCTGGAATTCTGATATGTTGTGTCTAAGTGTGGATTTTTCTTTCAAGTTGTCCTGCTTGTGATCTTTTGATAATTTTGAATTAGTATATTGGTGTCCTTTTTCAGTTTTAAGAAGTTCTCATTCATTATCTTGTCAAGTATTGCCTCTGCCTCATATTCTCTCTCTTTACCTTCTAGGACCCTAATTAAATGTTTACCATTTCCAGATAACCTCTATATTGCTCACCCTAACTTTCATATTTCTCATCCTTTTGTGCCTCTATACTTTATTCAGAATAATTTATTTTGGCCTACCATTCATTTCACTAATTTTATCATCAGCTGTGTCTTTTGGTTAAACCCATCCATTGACTTACTAAATATTTTTCAATTCTAGGAATTCCATTTGATTGTTTTCAAAACTTTTATCATGTTTTGTATACTCTCAGTTTTCTGACAAAATTTTCAAAAATGTCTTTTATTCTTCTTAGCCTTATTAAAAATAGCTGATTTAGGGGATGCCAGGAGGTCTCAGTGGGTTGAGTGCTAGTATTGCAGCCCTGAGGTCTGAGGATCAAATCCCGGCCCTGGCCCCTGGGGACCCATATGTTGAAATGGGATGTACCCCCAGTTCTGTTCTCACTGGGGTGAGCTTCCCATGTGGAAGGCCTCCATATCGGCTCCCACCCCACTGGGGTGTGCCTCCCCTGAGGGAGGCCCCTGGCAGATTCCTGCCCTGAGCCCCTGGCCTAGTTCCTGCCCTGTAGAGCCCCATACTGACCTGTGGAGTGAAACTATGTAGAAAACTAATGATGTGCAACAATAGAGACTGCGCTGGGCCCTCCCCCTTCTCTCTGTCTCTTTCTGTCTCTTTCTCTGTGTCAAAAACAATAAAAATAAAATTTTAAAAATAGCTGGTTTAAAGTGTGGATATGATAGTTTCAATGACTGAAATCTTCATGTTTCTGTATATATTGTGTTTTGTTTCTGATTCTCATTTGTATTTTTAGTTTGTCTGTATATCAGTAATTTTGAATAGGAAGTTATACTTTATTATTTGTAAGAAAATATTATCTGTAATAGAGTTAAATGGAAATGGCTTGAGGATGAAGAAGTTATAGTTCTTTGAGAACATTTTCATAATGTTTGCCAGACACCTGTAGCCACTAACTCTGAGATAACCTTAATCCAACTTCAGGGCTTGGTATTTTTAGGGCCAACCAAATGACTGTCAGGCTACAGTCTTCCTGAGAGCTGGTTTACTTCCAGTGCACCCTTACATATAGGGTTAAGTCCTTCCGTGCCCGTGTGACTATGGAGTGATTTATTAGTTCTGAATTCTTGGGAAGCCCTGGGCTTCAATTTTTACTCAACTAGCCCTGAAGAAGCTCTTCAGGATGAGCAATCTTCTCGTCTTAGAAAATAGTGACTTTAACTACCAAGCTCATGTCTACACATTTCAAATGTCTTCAGAATCTTGGGCTGGTAATTTTTAATATTTTATTAAGACATTTGATGATTTTGAAGTAATTTTTAAAATAGTTTGTCCAGCATTTGAGTTTTCTGCAGCAGAGGAATTGGCCTAAATACGCTGGTTCACTATTACTGGGATTTGAGGTCTTCATTCTTCAAATTTTTATTATTTTCACCCTGCTTTGGTTTCTTCTCGTATTTCATTCTAACTTAAGTATTAGCTCATTAATGGTTTTATTATTATTTTTTTCTTCTCCATTAGTAATGACCTAGGACTATAAAATTTCTTCTCCAGTTTGGCTAGGTAACATAAGTTTTGTTATACAAATATCTGCAATATTTTTATCAAGTTCTAAATATATTCTAATTTTTATTCTGAGTTTTTTCTTTATTCGGAATCCCTTGATGTTTAGAAATATAACGGTATGTGCTTTATTTTCAGGCTAATGGAATTTTTTCCCAGTTACAATTTTGCTTTTCATTTCTAATTATATTGCATTGTGATCAATCTATGTTTGATTGTAGTATTTTAAAATGTGTTGAAGCCTTCTATATAACTTGGTTAATGATCATTTTCTATAAATGTTTCATATATGCTTTAAAAGAATGTATATTTTTTAGTTGCTGAGAACTATCTTTATGCATGCAAAGGCTTTTCCCTTACATTATATAATATTTTTGATTAGCTGTTTCAAATATATATCCTCAATAATGTTTTTGATTAATTGATTACAGAAATTTATTCTAAGCAATCTCAGAATGATGTTGCATTTTCCAATTTCTTCTAATTTTGTCATTAAGGAAATATTTGAGGTAAACATATTAAATGAGTATATCTTCAGAATATTCAATTTTTCCAAAGAATTGAATTGGTATCATTCCTCTTAAACTTTTTATTGTTATTTTTTATTATTTGCCTTATAACTTTACTATTGTTGTACTTTAATTTTTTCTGTGGCTTTGTATATTACATATGTCTCCCAACAACAAATAACTAGATTTAGTGTTTTAATTCATTCTGATGATTTGTATCATTTAAATGAATGTTTCATTCATTTACATTGATTATGAATACTCACGTGTTTTCATCTATTTGTGCCATCTTATTTTATGCTTTCTATTTGTTTTGCATATTCTATTATATTTTCTTCTTTTTTTCATTTTTGAATGTTTTCTTTTTTTATTTCATTTCTCCCCTCTTAGCATTTTGGAAATTATACTCCCTACATCCATTTTCAGTGTTTGTCCTATATCTTGATATATACCCATAGCTAAGTATATTGTTAATATTTTTGCCCCATGCCTAAGAATATAAGGAGGGAACTTAGACTGCACTAGACTACCCTCTTTCCACTTAAGTGCTATTGTGGTACAATATTTCATTTTTATTGTGTTATTATTTGTTTGTTTGTTTATTTATTTATAAAACATTTATTTTATTGTTTTGACAGAGATAGACAGAAGGGGGAGGACCCAGAGCAGTGTCCATAGTTGTAGATCACTAGTTTTCAGTATAGTTTCATTCCACACAGTTCCATTCCATGGGACTATGGAGGGTGAAACCAGGCCATGGGCCTCCTGAATGGGAAGCACACCCCTTCAAGCCAGGGACCACCCACCTGGGAAGCACATACCAGTTCAGTGTATGGATCCATATTGGCTGGGCCCAGGACTCAATCTTCAGATCCTGAGGCTGCAAGGTGAGTGCTTAACCCTCTGAGCCATTCCAGTACCCCTTATTGTGCTTTATTAAACCTCACAAATAGTTATTATTATTATCATTTCATATATCAATGTTTAGATTTACCCACATATTTACTGGTGCAT
Source organism: Craseonycteris thonglongyai (assembly GCA_004027555.1). NCBI lineage: Eukaryota > Metazoa > Chordata > Mammalia > Chiroptera > Craseonycteridae > Craseonycteris > Craseonycteris thonglongyai. The sequence continues at coordinate 33,570 of PVKE010001951.1, forward strand.
TTTCCTATTATTTCTTCTTGCATTGCAGAATAATTACAATAGTAACTTTCCTTAAGCTTGAATAACATATTTAATATTTTACTTTAGAGACAGTTTGCTGCTATAAGTGGTAGACTTTCAATTTTTATTTGTCTAAAATGTTTTTATTTCATCATCATATTTTAAAGGTAATGATTTTTCTGGGTATTGAATTCTTGGTTGATAGTTATCTTTCTCAAAATCCTGCAGATATAATTGCACAATTTGTGTGTGTGTGTGTGTGTTCTTTAGAACGTAGCCATCATTGTATTTACTCTTCATTTTAAAATAACTTGCCTTCTTTTTTTTTCTCTGGCTATTTTTAAGACTTTTTCTTACTATGCTTTGTTTTTGTACATATGTCCTTTTATTTATCCTGTTTGGAATTTATTTGACTATCTAAATATGAGGATTTTTGCCTATCAGCAAATCTGGAAAGTTCTCAGTCATTATCTTTTTAATAATGTCTCTTTAGCGTTTTGTCTCTAATCTCCTAATATATTTATTTGACATATATTGTCCCTTCCAAATATAGCTTATATGACTCATAGTCTAATATTTTCCTTTTCTTAGTCTTTCTGTCTTTCTGTGCTGCACTTTAGAAATATCTTTAAATCTCTCTTCCAATTCACTAATAATGATTGCCTTATTTGCTATTTAACCTATTACTTAGTTTTAAATTTCATTGCAATTATTTTAAAAGTTCCCATGTTTTACTTTTCAAATGTTTTCTTAAGCCTTTTGTTCTTTTGCCTATCTTTGATGCTTTCAAATGTATTCATCATACTTTTTTATGTTCTTATTTCATCATTCCATATTCCACGTCTTGCAAGTTTCACTCTCATGTCTATAAATTTTTTCAGACACTTATTCACAGTAAAGTGGAGATATTTTGGGATCAGAATAAAAAACTAATCTCTCCAGAGGAGTTTTATGTGCTTTTATTCAGTTTCCTGGGACACTAGCAGCTGGAGACCATTTTAAATTAAATTTGCACTTAAGGCTTTTCATACTATACATGGATCAAGAATCCCAGCTTTCCTCTGGTATGAAGGTTGTCTTGAAAAATGAATTTCCTGGGAAAATAATAAAATTTTGCTACTGGCCCCTGTGGGAATCCTCATTGACGGGGTCACTTCCAAGGCCTGGAGGAGAAATAGCAGTGTATTCAAGGGGCATATGTCTTATCAGTACTGTCAAAGTATGACATTTAAACAGCACTTGCTTCAAACCACAGTCTCTTTACATTCCAGCATCTCCTCTGTCATATTTTCCTTCCTACTGGATGGTGTTGGAGTGACCTTGAGCTTTTGTGGGATCCGAGTAAGAACTAAATTGGAATATAGCAATTTTCCTGCAATCTTGAAGGACATTTGGAAGGCTTTAACAAGGTAAGTCATAAAGGATCAGCCTTTCTCATATACATGTCATCATCTTTAAATTTATTTCCTAAAGAACTGAGAGATAATTCAGATTTAAAAATGGAATTTGAGGATGCCAGGATAACTCAACAAGTTTAGTACTTGCCTTGCAACCGTGAGGTCTGGGGATCGAATCCTGACCCTGTCCTGTGCAAACCCATATGCTGAACTGCAGTGCATCTGCTGACCAATGGGATGGTGGTGGACGTTCTTGCCTCCCCTGTGGGAGGCCCCAAGTTTAGTTCCTGTCCCATGTAGCCCCACATTCACCTGTGTGGAAAGAAACCCTGTCACAACTAGTGATGTACAACTATGGAGACTGCCCCAGACCCTGCCCCCTTATCTCTCTCTCTCTCTTACCTTCTCTCAAACCATTAAAAATTATACCCTTAAAAAATAGAATTTGAAACAAAAGCAATAAAGATGATCAATGATGTCAAGAGAAATTGTCATGACATTGAGATGTAAATAATAACAAAATATTTATCTATCTTACCGAAAGCAATATTTCATTATGAGAAAAAGAAATATATCAAATAGAGTTAGTGAATAGAATCTTGATTGTTTTATAATCCAATTGATAACAGGAGGTGAGACATATGAACATTAAAAAAAAATTAAGTTCCAATCTGTTTTGATAAGAGATATTAACACTGAAGATGAAAACATAAACTCATAATATGTCAGTATAATGAGAACATAGGTGACAAACTAAGTAATGCAAATCACCAATTCAAAGAATGTTTGAGATTGATTATTGCATAAGAAGATGTAAAAAAGCCTTGAAACCTTCCAACTCATAAAAAAAGAAACAACAGAAGTTTTGCCACCTTTCACAATAATTTTAAATATTTCAAAATAACAAATTTTGAAGTGGAAGGAGACTTTTCTTAAATATTAATGTAATGCTCAAACATGCTGGAAAAGATTAAGTTATTTTTTGATATGATAAAACTTTTTTCATATAAAGAGATCAAGGAATTTTGCAGCTCAAAATGTAGGAAAACATGATTAAAGTGCTGTGTTAGGAAATTATTCAATAGAACCTGTTATGTTCTTCTGGGTTGTCTAATCTTTGTGATATATGGCAGCTTTTTAAAATTTCTATTTTGTTGTGATTTCTTCTTTTAAATAGCTGTTATAAATACTCTTCCTTATATTTCTAGTTGTGTTTCTGTTTTGTTAAAGAGGTCCCCTGGCTGAGGTATTGGACTCCAGAAATGCTGCTTCCATACCTGGCTGACTCATGAATCCTCAGGGAAGAATTATTGTTTTGTACATACAAGGCCAAGATGAGATAGTCATGCTGTCACCCTCTGTGTTTTTAGATACAGTTCTCACCGAGATGAGCCCTCTGGGGTCCCTACTTAAGCCTCTGTCTCCTGTATCATCCTCAAACACCAGAGCTCCAAGGTCACCAGCGTTCTACAGAACTCAAAAGTAGACTGGGTGCTCACTTATCCCCAGATTCCCTCCTTCCTTCCTTCCTTCCTTCCTTCCTTCCTTCCTTCCTTCCTTCCTTCCTTTCTTCCTTCCTTCCTTCCTTCCTTCCTTCCTTCTTTTCTTCCTTCCTTCCATCTTCTCTCCCTCCCTCCCTCTCTCCCTCCTTCCCTCCCTCCCGTCTCTCTCTCTCTCTCTTTCTTTCTGGATACCTTTTTTATTGCCAGTTCTGCAATGCATTTAGAAAGTTTTTAAAACACATTTCCCCCCGGATTTTAGTTGCTTTCAGTAAAGGACATTTTAGGTACTTAGTCCAATATCCTTCTAGAAATGAAAAGGCCTACAAATCTAATGTTCAAAATTATATAAGATGTTTACATGATTTTTACCTGAATTAACAAGAATTTTTATCTTGATACATCACAATCTCTTTTTTGATAAGGTCATTATAATGACATAGTGCACTACACATTTTCCTTTCTTCTAAGATAATATTTAACATCACTTATTATATATGTCATGACTCTTACATACTAGTGATCATCAGTTATTGTAATATGCCAAAGTTACGGCTCTGTATCAATTCTCAGCCACCGGTAACCTGCTAGAGTTAAATGGGTCAGACTCTTGATCTAATTTCAGATATGAGTCACTAAAAATATTAAAGATGACATATAATAATACCATTCATGTTCACATTGAGGAAACCTTTTAGCAAGTTGGTTAGTTCTCACCATCTGTTCTGGAAGAGACAAAGGCAGGAGAAACTGCTGTCTGTCTAGCCCCAATCTCCACCCAGGGGCTATGGGAGACTTTGCCACAATACCTGTGACATTTAGGTTAACACACAGACACAGACAAAATATGAAGATGGATGACAAAGTGACCTAGCTCCAAGGAGGACAGATTAAGGTTTCCCTTTCTTACCTTTCAAAGATAGACTATAGAACCAATAGCATCTTTTTGCTATTTTATAGGTCAGGACAGGTGCTAACACTGTGTTTAGCATCTAAATCAAAAAATAAAACTTTTTTTGTTAAGGCTCAGAAAAATCAATTTTTTGTTTTCTCACTTTATGTTAATTACAGCTGCATCATTTAAAGCATGCGCTCTGCTATGATTTCATGCCCAGTACAAAGGTGCATAGACACTTGCCTGTTAGTTTGCCTACAGTTTATTGCCTTAATTGCCTTTTTTATTCATAAATTGTAAATAATAAGTGTATCAGACCATTTTTAGAATTTTTGTAGAGTACAGTAGTCCCCCCTTATCCACCGGGGATACATTCTAAAACCCCCACGTTGTTGTTGGAAACAGCAAATAGTGCCTAACCATATATAGACTATGCTTCCTCTTATCCATACTTATGATAAAGATAGATTTAATAGAAATTTATAGAACAGGTCATCCAAAAAATACACAATGCACACTATTTTCAAATGCACATGGGACACCTTTCAGGATAGATCACGTGATTGCCAAAGGGGATAGGTTTGGGATGATACAAATAAAATATATTTTAAAATTATAAAAAAGGGATTAGGGATAATTTTGGTGAATTCTCCAAAATTGTCTTTCTGTGTTATGCACTGTAGTGAAATATAGTCTTAATTTTAAGCCAGTGTCTTGTACTATGAAAAAAAATTATCAAAAATAACCAACAATTTATTCAGTATTTTATATGGAAATGTACCAATTAGCTTTAGCTTACCTTTATTTAGACTTATTTTAGGATTTCTAGGATGATACATTAATAATATGATGATTTATCTTTTCTAACAATAGCTCGACAAGATGTTGTCCCTTCACCTATTTCTTTTTGTTTGCAAGAACAAAATCTGTATTTCAAAATTCAAGAATTTGCCCATTATTTATTTTAAGTTATTTTGACAAGGACATCATGCTCTGATGCAAATGATGTTATTCTGAATCTCCTAAAATACCTTTGCCTGGTGTGGATGACAGCGTCTATTACTCAGAGCCACTGTGTCATTTTTTGTTGAGGGAGTGGGCAGAGATTTCTTGATCCCTGGCAAGGGATATTTTGTAGGTTTTTGGATTTTGGTTACCATGAGGTTTGTGTTTATAATTTTATATCTATAGCAGCCTAGTTTTAGCTGTTAGGGTTTGAAGTTCATCTAGATTCTATAAAAACTACATTTTTACTCATACTTCCATACTTTATGTTATTGATGTCATGTTTTAGATCTTTTTGTGTTGTATATCTCCTAAATACTTATTGTAGTTTTGGTTGAGTTTGATACTTTTTTTTTTAAACCCTTTGTAGTAAACTTTTAAATGTCTAATTTGCTGTATTTATTAAATAATTGGCTTTATCTGTGATATTTTTCTCCTTATTTATATATATTTTTATTTCTGGTATGGTCTTTTATTCTCTGCTTAAATAATACCCTTTAACATTTCTTGTAAAGTTGATTTAATGGTAATCACCTCAATTCTGAATGATAACCTTGCTGAGTATATTATTCTAGGGTATAGGTTCCTTTGTTTTAGCATTTTTCCTTTCCCAGATCAGAAAAGTTTTCAGACATTATTTCTTTAAATAGAGTTTCTGTTCCCTTGTTTCTTCTCTTTTTGGAATCCCTAGAATGAGAATATTTGAGCACTTGTTGTTATCCCAGAGTTCCCTTAAACTACGCTAATTTTTAAAATTCTGTTCTCCTTTTGCTGTTATGATTAGGTCCTTTCCACTGGTTCATTTTTCTGTATTATCTAATCTGATGTTGATTTCTTCTAACATATAAGAAAAAATCCAGCTATTGTCAATCTAATGAGAATGGTTACATGCCTGGATACTTTCCAGAAAGACCTCCTATTTTTCATTTCTGTTATTTTATTTCTCAGGTCTGCCTTGGTGTTATATTATTCTTTATAACTATTTGTTGAAGTTCTCTCTAAGTTCCTCTGTTCCATTCTCTAGTTTGATGAGCATTCTTATGACTGTTCCTTTGAATTCCATATCAGGCAAATTACTAATCTCCTTTTCCTTAGCATTGTTTTCCAGGTGATTTTCTTGTTATTTTACTTGAGAGATATTTTTCTATTTTCTCATTTGGTTTGTCTATGTTTATATTGATTAGACAAACTAGGTATCTTTCCCAGTGTTGACAAAGTGGCATTATGTGTAGGCTGTGCATTGGTCGTTTGGTCAGGCAGGTGGAAGCTGAGTGGATGCCTAAGGCATCAAGCACAGTGGCCAACAGGACTGGAGCAGCTCCAGGTGGGAAGGCCAGGTGCATGTAGTACTGCCCTGTTGATCTTCTTGCTGCTTTTGTTCAAGGCGCTGGTGATGTGTCCAGGATGCGCTATAGCAATCTTGCAGGATGGCCATAGCACCTGGATAGAACCCTCGCTCACCCTGCGGAGGTGGAGGGGGACGTGAACAATGGCACTCATCACCTCCTCTGGTCTGGAGGGTTCCCACATTCCTGGGGAATGCCCGCAGCTCCCAGCCTTTAGTCTCTTTTGTGTGTGTTGTACAGAAAGCGGCCTTATGGAGAAGAGACCTCTCTGTAAGCCTAGTGTTCTGGCTGCTCAGTGGAAGCAGGAAAGGCACTAATGGCACGTGGGGCACAGGCCTGTTAGTCTGTATGGCTCCCAACAGGGAGGCTGGGTGGGTGTGGGGATGCCCTATTATTCCTGCTGCACTCTTGGGAGGACAAAGGCTCTGGGCAATGTAGAGGGGAACATACTGCCTTGATCTTGTGGGTAGGCCAAGCAATGAATAGTGAGGACTCTCTCTCTCACCCAATAGAAGTGGAAGGAGACTTAAACAGCAGTGCTCAGTAGCTCTTCTGGTCCAGAGAATTCCTGCAGTTCCTGGAAGGCTCTTGCAGCTTCCCAACACTGTGCACTCTTCCGTTTATTTGTTGTTCAGAAGCTGTTCATTCAGCCCACAGGTGCCTCACAGGCATAATTGCTTTTTGTATATGTGCATATTTGAGTTTTCTCATGGGAGGGAGTAAGCTATTGTCCTCCAATGCAGCTGCCCTGTTGGACCTTCAGTTTCTTAGAACTTTGGAAACTGGGCATGGAGTCTGAAACTGTGAAGCATATGATTTTACTCTAATTGCAAACTAACAAGTTAGTTTGCTGCAGTTTTATATCCATGTATTGCAGTTTTATATACATGTACTGATGACTTGGTCACAAACAGATGGTTTATTACTCTCAGCAAGAGCAGTCAACAACAACAATAAATAAATAAATAAATAAAATAATAGTTGCCAGAGCAGCATCTTGTGTCATTTTCTCATGTTCTAACTCCCACAAGACAACATGATAAGTACCAGATGTTTGTCTGCACGTGCAGTGGTGCCCTACGGGAAAGGAACCCCAAATTAGGAGACTTGGAGTTTTAAGGCAGCACATCTACTTGTCTTCCCTTTCAGAGAGAAAGTTTACCTTACCACATCAGCAAATCTCTCCAGGGAGGGAAGAAGAGCAAGAAATCTTTACCATCCTGGATGTCTCCAAACCTCTCCAGAGGAATATATTATCTCTAGCTTGCAAGGCTGTTTGCTATACAAACATGTCTTTTCCTTAGAAGGGTCAGCCACAAAGGAATAAATACAAGAAATCAATGGAGAATTGTCCCGTAACACTGGGCTGACATTCTAGAATCTTATTCTTAACAGAAGTCAATGTCAGCCACTTCCATAGACTAATGGGAATATTGAAACCAAATAATAAAAAGAGTTAACTATTTTGTAATCACTGTATATAACAAGAGACATCAGAATTTTCTATCAGAGGTGTTTTTTTAATCAATGGAGAATTCCTTTGCACTTCTCTGCCAGCCCATTTTAGTCAACACCATTGAGGAAAACTTGAAGAGAGGAAGAAGGGATAGAACATGATGCAGTTCAGACTTATCTTACAAATAGATACTCAGTTAATACCTTTTTTTAAAGAAACCATAATAGCACTTGAAAAGTTAATACCACTTGTGTTAGTCTACTCGTATAACAAAATGCCATAGACTGGGTAGTTTAAACAAGAAGCATTTCTGAGTTCTGGAGGATTGGAAGTCCAAGGTCAGGGGCCAACAATTCGGTGTTTGGTGTGGACCCTATTCTTGGTTTGTAGATCACTGCCTTCTCGCCATCTCCTCACATATGGAGAGCTCGCTCGCTCTGGTCTCATCTTCTTTAAAGAATACTAATTGCATCGTGGGAGTGCTACTCTCATGACCTCACCCAAACCTACACCTTCCAAAGGCCCCAAATACCTTCATGTTGGGGCTCAAGGATGCCATTACTTTTGAAAGTACACGAACATTCAATCTCTAGCACTACTCTTTGAACAATGACTGCTCTTTATTTTTTCTTCTTTTTTTTTGTAGATTATTTTTCATCTAAAACCACACTAAATTAATATAAAAAAATAGTATTTCAACACTAGCGTTCCTGGCAAAGAAAGTCTCACCAATTTTCTTGATTCAACAATTTTGAGTCAGAAGCTATAAATGAAACAATTTGAATTATGTACGATCTTTAGAAGTAACCCAAACATTTTGATTTGTATTTGTTTGCCAGGAAGAATGATGAAGGGGTTGCATCTTTGATGCCTCTTTAGAGTCTTGTCCATGAGTGTTGTTTTGCCATGTTTTAAGCTCTTTTGTAGTTTAGCCTCCATTTGATGGTGAGGTGATTATCTGTGATAGAACATTATTTTTAAGTTAAGTTGAGTTCAGGGTAATTATTAGCAAGCAAAAAGTTGAAAAATTAATGAAGAAGCTACTGCCAAAGAAAAAGAAAGAGTACAATAAACTTTCATCACATCCCTTTTTATACAAAATGCATTATTTAATTTTTTAACCTATAATGAATTATTGTCATTAATTTCTATATTTTACTATCTATAAAGTTACTTGTGTGTCTTAGGTTGTGATGAAATATGTCATACTTTAGTCCTATTAAAATGAATGGCTTTTCACTTAATTGCAAGCTTGTCAGAAATGAATTAAAATAATTAAGAATGAAAGGGTTTGTTTATCAGCTTGTGAAATTATCCTAAGATATCTACACCATCTCCTTCTCTCCCAGTTGGTCTGAGAGTGAATGGGTGATGGTCCCCACCTTTAGAATTATTTTTGGATTATCTCTTTAACATTTCTCCCTGATAAATTTCTTTGTCATTGTTGAGCATGATTTTGATGTGATACCAACAGTAGAAACAAGAACCGAGAAACTAAATTGTAGTGAGGATGAGGGTGTATTATAGAAAAGACTTTTCTGTTTCGCTTTATGAAAATGATATACCACTCTCTCATTCAAGTCTACAAAGAGATATGTGGAATTAGTTAGTGTCCAGGCTCATAATTTTGATGCCCAATTATTAAACTAATGCTCTTGGTTTATTCAACATTTTTTAAAGGCTACAAAAAGTGGGGGTGGGAAGGTGAAGGGAAAGGCCTCTTCATGGCTGTCTTCATATCTTCTATTGGCTCAAGCGTGTCAGCTCTAACCTCGAACTGGTGCCCTTTACTCTGAACTATAGAAGCCCTGCCTCCCACCAGAGCTTCTCCCCCAGGAAGGCAGTTTTAGTCTCATCCATTGTTAAATGAGTCTGACACTTAAAGACCTTAGCGCTCAGCAGAGCCACTTATCCAGTGTGTCTTCCATAACACTAAATGTTCTCCCTAAGAGATTTTCTCCATCTTGTCATGTTTTGAGCAACCTGGATAGATGGTCTCTCCACACAAATGCCCAGCTGGCCTGCCTTTTAATTGGTAACTGCAGTCACTCCTTCAGCAAATTCTTACAAAGCACCAACTCTGTGCCAGGCATTGGGTAGGTATCAGGGTGTAGCCATGGCCCCTCTTTATACAGACTTAACACTCTAGAGAGAGGCGCGCCATGGAGCAGTATGGATGTAAGGCCTGCTTGTCGCTATCAGGTCATGGGAGCTCATGACCTGGTCTGAGGAGGGCAGAGACAAGCTTCCCCGAAAGGGTGACAACCTGCAGCAGCAGGAGTGGTCTCATTGAAGAAGACTGGGAGGGTGAGATTGATTCGGGCTGAGGGGAAAGCCTGATTGAGGGACCAGATGGGAGAGAGCCTGGAGAAAGAGCACTCAAGGAACTGGAAATGCCCAAAGGAACTAAGGTGTGGGAAGAAATGAGAGCTAAGTATTATTAGCGCCAGGTCCTAAAGGAACTCATGCACCATGTTAAAGTGCGAATTTTTGTGTAAATGATGGATGAAGGAAGTGTTGCTGGAGACCTATAAAAACGGGGAGAAACAAAACATGGATAGGAGGTGGCTGCTCACGGGTACAGCCTTATGTGGAGGCTCCGTCACAGCCTGCTCCCCACAGGGGCACTTGAGAATGAATTGTGCTTCAGCATTTGACCAGCCTCAGAGCAAGGCAGCTGGCTGCCTCTGCCACTTGGTCAGGTAGGCAGACCAGATGTCCTGTTTTAAAGATTTGTTTTATTGTTTTTGACAGAGAGACAGAGAGAAGGGGGTGGGCCCAGAGCAGTCTCCATAGTTGTACATCACCAGGTTTTGACATTGTTTCATTCCACACAGGTGGGCGGGGGACAGCACAGGGCAGGAACCAGGCTGGGCATCTCCCACATGGAAAGCTCACCCCACAAGAACCAAATTGGGTGCCATACCCACCTCAGTTCAGCATATAGGTACGCACGGGCCAAGGCTGGAACTGGGACTCGATCCTTGGACCCCAGGGCTGCACAGCAAGCGCTCAACCTGCTGAGCCACCCTGGCATCCCCAGATGTCTCGTTTTAAATGGGGCAGAAAATAATAGTCCTGTCCCATTTCAAATGAAAGGTATGGTTAGCCTATCGACGCTTTGAATTTAGCCCGGTAAGACCAGGGTGACCATACGTGCTGTTTGACATGGGATGTCTTGTCAGCCTAAGCTCAGACGTAGACATCCAGGTAGTTCTGTTGTCACCTGTGCCTGACACAGTTCCCTACCAAGCGCAGGCCTCTGAAGACTGCTCCCACGCGTGTGCAAGCTGTAGAAGTAAAGCCACAGAAGCTGGGAGCACAAAATGGGTGCAGAGAACTCCCGGGGATCTGGGTAGGGCACCAACAGCCTCCCTGAGGAGGCAGTTTTAGTGTCCAGATTTCAGGAGAGAGCAAAAGCGAGCACGAGGACAAGAGAGTTTTGACTATGGCAGTGGGGACAGAGCAAAAGAGACGCATTTAAAAGCTAAGAAGAGAGGTGTGAGAGGCAGAATGTAGGGATTGTGTAAGTAATTAGTTTAATGTTTTTAGCTTTTATTAATAAGTATGACCCGTTCTTTTCAGAATGGCAACAAGATTATACAGTCAATATATAACAATTTATGTTTAAATAATTAAGACTAATATTTATGAAGAGAGTGCTGTAGCAAGTAGACAGTTTGAAGTGTCTTTATAAAATCCAAAAGGGCATAACATTCAAAAGAGCACTCGTAGCACCAGCCAAATTTTCAAAGGTGATATACAGATAGGATATAAATATTTGGGTATACCAATTCGAAGAAAAGCAGAAAACCGAGTGGAAACCTTCTCTGAGAACAGATCAGTGCTAGAGAGATGAGAGTATGAAATGCTGTTGCCCGATGACTGCATGCGAATCTTAAGTGTGCTGCTATTTTTCTGATGAGTCCTGAGGAGTAGGCTCAGTTGGGTTGCCCAGCAGTTTACAAGGGAGAGCCAGACTTCTCTTCCACGATGTTTTTGGCAAATCTCTCAGAGTTCATTTTTCTGAAAGCCTGTTCCATTGGATGCCCTTGGAAAAAAGCAAACAGATGAATTAAGAAATGAGTTTCATTAGCCGATATTAAAATTCCACCTCTTTAAAATTTTTCATCGGCTTTCAAGTTGATTTCGCTAATGGAAAGACTGGCTAGAAAAGCATGTAGGAAAACACAGGTACTGATATAATTTAAATACTTTCCTCTAATGCTTCTTAGAGAAATGCATATCTGGAAAATGGAATTTTAATTAACATGCTCAGAATGATACTCAACTTAGAAAATGGGTTTATCAATGAACTCTACCTAATGGTTACTTTACAAAAGTGGGTGGTGTTGGCATTCTAAAAAAAAAAAAAAAAAAAAAAATCCCTATGTTTATAATAACTAAGAACATTTCTTTAGAAAAAGGATATCAAGTTCCAGGAAGATCTAGAACAATATTTAGGTACATAGGAGGAAGTTCATGTTGTCTAGTAAAAAACAACATGCAGTGTTGAATAAGAATAGATCTTTTACTTATTTATCTATCTATTCACTCAGACATATTATTAATATCTCTTAGCCTTGATTTCATTTTGGGGGCAAAAAGCACTAACAAAATCTTACACGAGCACCTTTGGTTAATCTTTCTCTCAATCGGGGAGCTGTGCTCTTCTGGCATATAATATGTCTGGGCTGTTGCTTATAGTTTTGAAGGCCCTGGACAGTTCCCACAAGACTGGCCTCAGGTCTCCATGATTAATGGTGACAATGGCCTTAAAACTTTGTGGTTAGTCATTATCTCCTGTGCTGGGAAGTGGAGTATGCGTGGGGCTTGAGGGCTGGAAGCCCTTTGAAACAAATTCTATGGTGGGACCAAAGAGGGTAAATCATCTTTAAAGGCAATCTTAGCTCATACCAGGCTTTTCCCCCTTGCCTGGCTCTCAATGATTTATTTAGAGAAGAGCCATGAAATAGCACATTTATGACTTTAATTCCATGGAAACACACGAGATGGAGCTGCACCACCCAAAACTACTGTCTCTGAATTAAAATGTTTGGTTATCCCAAAATTCTGCATACAAGACAACAAGTGCTCATTAAAAAAAATTAAATAGCTGGTCGTTTGGATGTCAACTGCCATAAGTTCAAAGTACTACTAGTGTTATAGAGATAGTTTCATCTTAAATTTGTATAAAACAACCCTATTTAAAAATTCATGGTCACTCTTACCTGAACAGAAACTTCATTGACACCTGTCTAGCCAATTATTTGTTAAGTCAGCTGTTTGTCCCATTTCCCTTAATTATCAAATAACACAATTTCCTCATCTGGTCCTTAGGAATTACTACCAAACCTCAGACATCACGTGTGACCTCCCTTTCTTTTCTGCCATGGTGCTACATTTTTCTCTACACACACTTCTCCCTACCTTCTTTCCTACAAACAATGAGGAGTCAGTTCCTCCTTTGCTTCACACTCATCTATGCACCAGCACACGTTGGCCTGTAGGATTAGAGAAAATGTGTTCAAAAGCCTTGCACACCAATTCTATTAAATATTGTCAGCTGGTGAAACTGCTCTACTTAGGCAAAATTTTTCTCAAAATAACTCAAAACTAACTAATCTCTTCTCGGCCAGTCCTGGAAACACCTAGAATTATTTTAACCTTCATTTTTCTATGTGCCACATTTCTACATTGGTTATTATATAATCCTACATGTGTCATTATATTTTCCATGTGTACAAGTGAGGTTTTATTTGCTGTGTTTAATTTAGATGTGCCTGGGGACAGGGCTGATAGTGGGAGCCTATTAATCTCATTAACTGTTGGTTTTCCTTAGGATTTAGGACTAGAACATCTTTCTCATCTGTGTCTGTACCCTAGGCCTTCTCAGTCACACTCACCAACTCAGTTGCTATTTGTGGATTGCCCACAGATATTTTTATTTCTAGCTCAAAACTCTCTTCTAAACTTCTCCTTAGATATATAATGGTTACTTATATATACAGTGGTTTATTTGATACATGGTTGTTATCCATAATGCTTGTTGAGTAAATAAATGAACAAATTAGTTACATATTTCTAAATCCCACTGTCCGGAAAACAAGTAGAGAAGTACTGTAACATATTATTTTAAGCACATTCCATGTACTCTGAACTCCAGGACCTAGCTCACTTTCTATCTGAAGTTACACAATTTTTATTTTGAAATTTGTTACCTCCATAGACTTCGGAGTATTTTGCCCAAAAGGTGCCTTTGGTTCTTCACTGCAGATTTTATGTGATGTATCATCTACTATTGAGCCTTTTGTGTCATGGAGTCCCAAAGAACCTCGCTATGGATTTAGATTTGCCTTTCCTCCTGCTGTACTTTTTCCAGCACCATTATCATTAAACTTCCGGCTTATCTACCCTCACAATGTTCCAAATCAGGAACTGACTTATGTCAAGAGACCTAAACAATGAGCTGATGCTGATAGGATTCAGTAATCTGAGCATGTACCCCACTTCCTGTATAGAAAATGTACCCCTAATAGAATGGAGGTATGGTTTATTTAAACTGTTACACCAACACCTGGGAGACCACACATGATAAGATTTGGGTGCTGTCTCATCAGATGTGTGTGTATGAGCGACTCATTCTGGATGCAGGGTGTTTTTTATAGCCTACATATGAGCTAAAGATTCAAGTGATGAGGTGAAGCCAGGATTGCTCAGCCACTGAGCGCTTGCCTTGCAATTGTGAAGTAGGGGATTTGGTTCTGGCCCTGGCCTGTGCAAACCCATATGCTGAACTGCAGTGCAACTGGTAACCACCAGGTTGGCAAAGGTGCATGCCACGTACTCGGGAGGCCCAGGTTCAGTTCCCTCCCTGCGCAGCCTCACGTCCATCTGTGTGGAATGAAACCATGTCACAACTAATGATGTACAACTATGGAAACTGCTCTGGGTGCTCTCCCCTTCTCTCTCTGTCCCTCACCATCTCTCAAACAACAACAAAATCTAAAAAAAAAACCTCATGATGAAAAGGTACAATGTACCCATCACTTTTCCTAATTAATCAGTTGAAAATAATGTGCTTTCTTTCCCTATGACTCTAAGAGCTGCTGGTTTAAATGATTTAGCACTCTAGAAATGAAGGTTTCTGTGCACAAATGCTTAAAATACTTCCCTTGAATTACAAGCTGAGCCTGCCATTGGCTAGTTGGTGCTTCTATGACCTTTGGGTCAAAGTGGGTTACAGTGTTGGCTTTGAAAAGGGGAAATCAGGAGAAATAGGTTGGTATTATACAATGGGGGCAAAGAGGAGTGAGCATCATAATCGGGTATTCCCTGTGATCAGAACCCTCAGAGATGGAGGTTCAGCCACCTCACCAGTTAAAGAACAATTATCAGCTGAACTCATAATAACTGGGAATGAGGACCAGCAGAAGGAAGTCACAAACACTAACTATGGCCACTAGTTGTTAAAACGAATGCTATAACCTTATAGTTCTTATCCACACTTCCTTCCATGGAATGATTTGTATATATTTACTTAGCTGATTTAAAAATTTATTCTATCTCTTAACTGAATTCTCTTTCCTTTCCCTGTATGCATGCTATCATGTTATATGGCATGTAGGAAATGATTAACTATCCGGTTGAATCCTAAAGATAATGTGGAGACAGGGTTATGTCAGAACTAGAAGTACAGACATTACTCAGAGATCCTCAACTAGACGTGAGCACAGTGCATTAATGAGATTTTAAGCTTTCTCCCTTTTAGAAGAGTACGTTTTTAGAAGTGAAGGGTGATTGCATTATGAGCAATTGCATTGTTTGATTTAGAAAGTCAGGTGTTGAGCAGCTAAAGAAGTGGAAGGTGGAGAACATCTATGGTTTCTGTTTGCTAAGCAGCATCCCAACCCCTGTTCTGTTTGCGAAGTCCCCTTATGAGTGTCCTGGTGGAAGGCAGGGACGATTTCTACTTAGATTTAAAGAGGGCTTGATGCTGAGTGGTACAGCGTTCTTGGCTGCCGAAAAGCAGGCATACAACTTTGATGTGGTCAATTACACTTGCTTGATCTGCATGGTAGAGAGACAAAACAGCTGCAACCAGCACAGGGTGAACTTTGCAACTGACAGGCATCCAATTTTCTGCAGACATCATAGTATTCAGTTTTTAGTGGAAACAAAAGTGCTCTTCCTTCTACATGGGATCTGTGCCCAGGTGTGGCGTGGTCACTGGCTGCCTGCCCTGGTGTCCTGCTGTTTTCCTGAGCTCAGTTCCCTGGCTTTCATGGTCATTCTGAAAGCTCTCTAATACCTTTTCAGTGTACTAAATATGCTTACATCACCCAGTCATTCTCTGCTTCTCCCCACTAAGAAGCTTGAGTTATGCTCGGGAGAGGTCTATAAGAAATGCTTCAAACATGTGAGCATTCTAAATATTTTTTTTTTATTGCTTTTGACAGAGAGAGAGAGAGAGAGAGAGAGAGAGAGAGAGAGAGAGAGAGAGAGAGAGAGAGAGAGAGAGAGAGAAGGGGGAGGACCCAGAGCAGTCTCCATAGTTGTATGTCATTAGTTTTCAATATGTTTTTATTCCACAGGTGGGCACGGGGATGTGCAGAGCAGAAACTGGGCTGGGGGCCTCCTGTATGGGAAGCTCAACCCAGTGAGAACCAAACTGGGGGCCACACCCTAGTTCAGCATATGGGTCTTTATGGTCCGGGGCTGGAATTTGATCCTCAGACCCTGGGCCCGCAAATCAAGTGCTCAACCCGCTAAACCATCCCAACATCCCACCTCTGAGCATTCTGAATCCACAGGCATGTGGGGTGCAGGCCGTGTCTCCAAAGAGACCCCACAACCCAACTCAGAAGCCTCCAGAAAGGCCGGCTTGGTTGCATAAAAGCAGAGTCTAAATACAGCCGTTTCTCCTCAGTAGTGGAGGCGTGAGGTTAATTCTGTGGTCTTCCCAACTACATGATTCACAGAAACTGTCTCAATGTTCTGAGTCATAGGAAACCTCAGGTGGGCTGTGGAGGCCCAGAGAATGTTTGTGGTATTTTCATCCCAATGTTGCAATAGAAATACGATCTATAAATCCTGCCTGCTAACCTCAAAATGCCAAAAAGGCATTAACATAAACTTTTTAAAAAACAAAAGGATGAATCCAAGAGGGGGCAAGTAGAAGGAAGTGGGATCTGAAAATATGTGTCGTTATTTCATTTATAAAGTAAAAATGATTGAAGGGTGGGTAGGGTTTTTTGTGTTGTTGTTTTTTTATAATTGTTTTTAACACCTTAGAGTAGACATCAACTAGGAACTTATTATATAAAGAGGAAGAAAAGGCAAGTTTCCAAATTAGCAAAAAATGGCTAAATCCTTTTTCTGAGAAGCTTGTAAGATCACTAGCTAATCACAGGACTTGGCTAAAATGGGCAATTTGAATTATCTAGTTGTTTATTGGGGGGCAAAATCAGTAGAGCATGCTTGTCTATTTTTTTCAATATGAAAAATATGTGAGTATTCAAATTCTCAGGAATATGGAGGAACTATTGAAAATGTAACCACAGAAGACAAATCCGATAATAGAGGTAAAAAATGGGGAGTGTTTATGGTCTTACAAAGATGAAAGAAATCCATTTTAGATCAACTGGAACCTGAAGGGTGAAGAAGTTCAAGCATTGAAAGAGAAATTCTGTGACATGGCCAGAGAGAAAAAGCCAGCATTTCAAAAGTATATAAAGATCTACAGTATTATAAAGCACTATGTAAAAGTTACATGGAAGCAAGAATCTTTCTGGCTGTCGAAGTACAGAAAGGAATTATATGAAAAGTGAAAATAGGAACATATAAAGCTTGATGCTCATCCATTACATTAGCTTATAACAGTTTATAAAGTAGTGCACAATTTCAAAGATTAAGGCTGTGGTGTGATTGAGTGAACAGAGGCTTGAAATTAGCCAGGCCTGGGTTTGAATCCTTGTTCTGTTACTGTATGTTTCTAGAGTTGCCACAGCAAAGTGTGGGGCTTAAATATCAGAAATTCATATTCCCACAGTTCTGGAGGTTAGAAGTTTGAGATCAAAGTGTCAGCAGGGTCTGTGTCTTCAGAGGTCATGAGGGAAGGATGCGTTTCCGGCTTCCTGGGTAGGTTTGTACATGGCTGTCTTTTCCTTGTGTCTTCACACTGTCTTCTCTCTGTACGTGTCTATGCCCGTACTGCCTTTTCTTATAAGGACACCTGTCCTACGGATTAGGGTCCACTCCAATGACTTCATTTTAATTTAACTACAAGGGTTGTCTGGAAAGTATCCAGCCTTGTACCCTGTGTCATTATATTGATAATGGCTGGATTTATTTCCAGCAGCCCTCGTATAGTTACATTCTGAGATACCATGGATTAGGCTTCGACACATCAATTTTGGAAGATACACAATTTAGCCTATTATAGTCACTTGTGCTGGTTTTTTTTTTTTTTTTTTGGACAAGTTAATTCTTCAGAGACCTCTCCCATATTATTAAAATAGGAATAAAAGCTTGTCGTAAAGTGAGAGGTAAACTACCCACAACCGTGGCTGGCCTATAAGAAGTAAAAAAAAAAAAGTCAACAAATATGATTGTTATTGTTGTGATTATAAAGGATAGCGTGAGTGTTAAAAGCACAGAATGGAAAACCCTCAAACATTTTGAAATTGTATTACTCCAGCACTATTAGTGATTTCAGAAAAATCTCTGTATTCCATAGAACTTTTCTCTGACCCTCACTAATGGGGGTGTCTTTGAAGAGAGGTGAACTCCTTTTCACCTCTTTCCTGACCCACCCAGGTCTTCAAGTCTTATACTCACTCAGCCAAGAAAATAGGTTCTGTTTAGAAAAAAAAAAAAAAAATTTTATTTCCTGCCCAAATACTGTTTCAGGTGAAAAAACATACAAAAATGAAGTAAAAAGGGAGAATTGGAATACGCTAAATTTCTTGGATACCTGAAACCTACTTTGATAATCACTTTTTAAAATGAAACCATTTTATTAATGGGATAAATACCCTCATCATTAGGTATAATCTCTATATTAACTTAAATATTATTTGGAAACTTGTAAATGGTTTTAAAAGAGTCATTTTCTCTCTTTCTATGTTTTATTAAATGACAAAGGCAACTTGGTATTCAGTGATGTTAATGATTCTTAGAATGTCTGTCTTTAAAAAAGGTAATAAGTAATCTAATCACTTTTAAACCAGAAAGTTCTTTCAGAGGGCTGAGCCAGTTGGAGGTGAAGCTGAAAGAAGCCAGCGGAGGGCAGCAAAGTGCCAGGCAGTACACCCTGCAGAGGGACAGAAGTATGGGAGGTATGGAGCCATCTTGGCAGGTGGATCCCCTCTCGCTCAGTGGTTCTTAAACTTGCTGCGTGTTCAAACCACCTGGGGAGCTTTAAAAACTCCTGATGTCTCAAAGCCCATACGGACCAATTAAGTCAGATTTTCTGGCACTGGGAGTCAAGCATTGGCATGCTTTGAAGAGATCCAGTTGTACTACTGTGTAGCCAAGTTTGGGAGTCGGTGCTCTGCGTGGAACTAAGAGAGAAAAAGGTAGAGGCTATATTTGAGGAGTTGGTGGGACATGTGTAGTAAGTAGTCCATTATAAGCCCAAAGGACGAAGTATGGAATTTAAGGAAAGACTGGGAGAGAGATGAATAATAAGTACTCATGTTTGGTACTCACATTATAGCCACCATCCTAGGGAAGAGGGCTTTGAAAGGTTCCGAATTGTAACCAAATTTCTAGGCATAGTAGTGCTTTGGATGAAGCCTTTCAGACACATTGGAAAAATAAATGAGAGGTGCTCAATTGGGCTATTTGATGAGATATGGCAAATGCAAAGTGAAAACAGCCTTTGGTAAGAGTGAAAGAAACGTGAGTGGAAGTTACCCAGAAAACGGACAAAGGCAGGCAGAAATATGAAATACTACCTAGGAGCCCCGTTTGAGAGCCAAGGCAGCCTTCCACACTAACTGGGATGCCTTTGCTATATATCGTATTCTTCCGTTTATAAGATGTCCCCATGTCTAAAATGATGCCTAACCTAACATTAAGAAATCAATACATGGGTTACTCCCATGTATAAGATGAACCCCAGTTTTTGGTCTAACAACTTTAGACAAAAGTATTGTCTTACTCATGGAAAACCACAGTAAATCATTCTTAGGAAGGAGAACGGTAATTTGAAGAAGTTTCAAAGATGGGCTTATGAACCCTGAAATCTAAAGAATGAACAGGGAGAAATTTTAAAAGTATTTTTGTGTAAAGAGTATTCATAGATCATAGAATTAAAAGATTATGGAAGGTGAAATTGTGACTCTACTCCCCACACACACTCAGCTCTTCAGAAAAGTCAGAATATGGACTGGGGCGAGTTTAACATATGAGGAAAGACAATAGTGACGATTATGTTTGTTTGTTCAAAGTGTGATTGCTACCTGAGTAGGTAGTTTGAGGCAGAGGTATTAAGATCCTATTTGTCAACCATTTGAAGAAAATACTTTTTGTGTGCTGTGACTCAAATACTATCGGCTTGTGCAAGCCCTGTTACCCTAGAATTTCAGTAAATAATTGATTACAAAGTCTGGAGAGTTGACAGAGCATGGGCGTGTTTCTTCGACAGGTGATTTTCTCTTTTGAGGTTCATCAGGTATGTGAGCACACAGCCTGCTGGGCCCCCAAGGTTTGTGATTCAGACAGGGCTTCTGAAATTTGCTTTTCTCAGAAGTTCCCAAGTGATGCCAGGGTTGATAGGCTGGGGACTACACTTGGAGAACTACTACTTCAAAGGAAAACATGCTGACCGTTCTGTGACGGTGACGCTTTGAGGTTCAGGAGGCCCTGGAGAGTGCTTACCTCTGCTTAGTTCAGGGATTTCAATGTTCTGCTTTGGGATTACCTGGAGAGTGTTGAGTCTTGTCATTGACCTGGCGTGTGCCCCCGGCATCAGGTTATTTAACCCATTTCCCGAATTTGCCCAGACAGTACTTGCTGGGCAGCCCTTGCAGCTGCAATGTTTACCGACACAACTCGTGGTTTTCAAATCCTAGGAAAATGTAGCATTTCTGCTCCTGAATAAAATTATTAAACACCAATCATTATATACATTTCTGTTAAAAAATTGGATTAGAGACAAATTCTGTTTCGAAATAACTCCAAGAAGAGTTTTTATATTTTATTTTCACATTGAAAACTAATCAGATTTGTATCAGCCTCAAAGAGCATGTTTATGTAAAATTAAATGAATGTGGCAACTAGCTACACTTTCTCTTTTCTAACTGGGAAATGGGTGAAATATTCAGGTAATTCACATAGGCAGCCAATGCTGAGAGCCATTCGTGAGCTAACCAACCTCCTGGTTCTAGTTCGTCTTTTTTTTTTGTCTCTGTGTGCTCTCAGAAGTACTGCAGTCAAGATCATGAATAAGCCCAGGTAACATGTGTCACATGCTTTTTATGGGTCTGTGCGGTTTGAAGTACTTCATGTAGATTATCTCATTTTAATGCCACAGTAAGAGATTGTCTGTTACCCACAGGAACAGTATCTGGGCTTATGGCTCTGCAACCAATCATAAAAGCGGTTGAAACTTAGCGAAAATATATTGACTCTGAAACACAAAAGGAAAACTGAAAAATTGAAATGAATATGAACCATTTTGACAATAAAATAATTAAACTCTCTAAGTGCCTAGTGCCTGTGAGTCTTCAAATGACCTTGCTCACCATAACTTTCCACAATACAAATGATCAACTCCACTTTATGGCTGAAGAAATTCAGGCACGGAGGATTTATGTATTTGCTTTAAGTTGCGCAGCTAAGTGAGGGGTAAAGAAAAAAATTGAACTCAGAGACTCTGACTTTGTGAGATAAGGTAACACAATGCATTGCAGTATCATGTATTTTCCGTGCACACACACACAGACACACACCTGCCTTTTGAACCCCTCCCCCACCCCCACTCCCGGGGTGTGTGTGAGGATTGTTGTAAAGGCATTGCAATTGAGGCTGTTATTATTTTTTTTTCAGTTAGACTTTATTTTATTATTATTTTGTTATACATTATTTGTTTTTAAACCCTTTCTGAGAATCTACAGCTCATTAAACTACGTGGCCTGATTTCAGCGGTGAAGGTGGCTGAGGGCAAGGAGGGTCTGTGCAGATGGTTGCGGGTGGCACCCCTGGGCTTGGACAATACAGCCGTCTTGCACGCATTAGGGTTAGTAGCACAGGTTTTGTTAAAGGTTACCTAAAGTGAAGAAAAAGTTGAAAGAGTATTCAGAAGACTCTCTTGTTGTACTTAAAGATTATAAGTTTTTGAACATTATGTAGGATTTGATCCCCTTGATTTAAATAAATAAATAAATAAATAAATAAATAAATAAATAAATAAATGGGAACAGCTGTCCAGAGAGCTTGGGCCGTTTGACTCCCACCCCCACCCCCATCCTACTGCAGTTAATGGAGAACCAGGATTGGAAGGCGGACCCCGGAGGCCCCGTGACTAGCAAGTATGATGCCTACTGGAATTTTCCACAAGCCAAATTTCAAAGTGAAGAGATGTGTCATGTTTTTACTAAAATTGTCACCCTCTGGCATGGAAGCTGATAGTCTGTTCGTTTGGAATTCTTTCTCCTCTCCTGCCATCTGGTGGTGCTTCTGAGACACACTTTTGTCCAACTACCCCCCCCCCCCCATAGCAACAGCCATTTCTACATCTGTTCGATTTTCAAGGTCATTACTGCTGAAAGCATCAAGTCACATTTTTAGGAAATTCGGAAAATTTTACTTAATGTTCAGGATAGAGCAATGGCTTATGAATCTTTTTTTTTTTTAAAGATTTATTTTTATTATTTTTGACAGAGAGAGAGATACAGAGACAGAGAGTAGGCGGAGGGCCCAGAACAGTCTATAGTTGCACATCATTGGTTTTTCCACATAGTTTCATTCCACAGGTGGGCGTGGGGCTGCACAGGGCAGGAACTGGGCTGGGGTCTCACCCCGGTGAGAACTGAACTGGGGGCACTCCCCAGCTCAGCATATGGGTCCACACAGGCCGGGGCCGGGATTCGATCCTCAGTCCCCGGGGTTGCAAAGTGAGCACTTAACCCACTGAGCCATCCCGGCTTCCCCATATGAATCTTTCATACAGCAGAATGTTTCATTTCTGCTCAATATTTTGCTTCTGAAATTTGAGTGAGTTATATGACATTGTTGAATTATATGACTATGAATCTATAAAAATCTACATTTTAAGTAGAATGAAAACTCAAGGCATGCAATTGTATTAAATTGAATATTGTATTTAAACGTATGGATCACTAGTTGGTGTAATATCAGGTAGGGAAAGAAAAACAAATGAAGTTTAAAAATGTTTCCTTTTGTAATGAACACTTGATGGCAGCTATTGTTGCCTAATTTCTAGTATCTTTGGGCAGTTGCCACTAGGATATTGGAGTTAATGAAAATTAATTCAAGTTCATTCACATTGTTAACTCTCTATTCAGCCTATCTCTGAAATAATCTGAAACTTTTCTGCCCTTATACTAGCCATGGAAGTAAAATCCCAGTTCTCTCACTTCTCTGAAGAAATAAGAAAACTTAGCAAGCCTTGGCTCACTCCTGCAGTTGCCTATTTCTCTGAATCTATTGGGCCTCCTCCTCAGGAATCCTGAGAGTGGTCTTATCTTTCTCCTTAAACTCTGATCTGGCAAATGTACTTCCCCTGGGAACCCTGGTGAAGTTCACCAAGTAGTGAGAACAAATGTCATTGTCTCAAAATCAAATACAAAATCATAAATAATGAACGAAAGGCTGGAAGAGACTCCAAATGATCAGAGCCCCGTCCTCAAGTGAAACCAACAACTGAAAAAATGAAGCACAGAAAAATAAAGCGCAGCCTTTGGAGGAGGTAAGTGAATACTTTGATTTACCAAACATCAATACGTAAATAGTGGTTTTTCTCACAATGATAACCAGTACATATAAGAAGCCTGAACATGGTTTGTTGATTAAAAGGTACAATGAATACTGAGTACTCAAAAATTAGTTTGAAATTCATTGCTGAGAATGTTTTAAAATATTAATATTGTTAGTTAAAAATCCTTTGAAATGCTTGAAAATTGTTACTGTTATTTAAAACTGAATACAATTTATCAGTTAAAGAAGACAATAAATATAAGTGCTTGAAAATTATGTTGTACCTTATATGTGCCATATTTTTTGTACTCTGAATTTCCAGCTCACATTTCTAGTCCTGTTTATATAGATGGAATGAAAAATGAATCCTGAGGTCTTTCATGAAATTGGATTAATTGACCACCGGAGTGCTCATTGTTCCAGTTGTGCAGCATATTTTTGTAATGGCTTATGCCCAAGCTTCTAGCATCTTCAACAAAAGACATTTTTTCAGGTACACAGGCAGGATACTGTTGTTCTCATTCGCATCATAATATACTTTTAGAACAAGAAACTATTTTTAAAAATCTATTTTCCCTATGAGAGAAAACAGAGACAAAATAGGGTCTCTGCTTTTTTTTTATTTTGTTTTGTTTTTATTATTTTTAACTGAACTGGGGGCCTCACCGCTTTCGGGAAGCACACCCCAGTTCAGCATGTGGGTCGCCTGGGCCGGAGCCGGGATTTGATCCTCGGTCCTGGGGCTTCAAAGCGAGCGCTTAACCCTCTGAGCCATCCCGGCTTTCCCACAAAGTAGGGTCTTGATTTGCCGAAGATCAGTGCTAAGAAAAGAGATGAAATGCCGTCCTGTTTCTGACCTGTGTCCAGTACACTGCCCTTTACAAGTGGAAGGAATTCTAGGTGTACTCAACAATGTAAATTTTGCCGATCATAGTAATATAACATCAACACTCCAGCATGATACTTCTGAAACTGTTAACTTTTTTCATGAAGCCCTTTGGGTGGGCACATTTTGCTGTGATTTGTAAACTGGTTCAGTAATAGAACAGCATTGGCCGGTTAGGAAGATGGCAGAAAGACTACTCCCCAGTGATTGCATGTCTTTGACATCTTTGTCAACATGCCACTAGATCCAGAAATCCCCAGACTCCTTCAAGGTGTCGTGGCCTCCAGGAGCATGCGCAGAAGGGGAGGCACAGGTTCAGGGGCGCATCCTTGGGAGACCCATGTCACAGGAGCGTTAGTGTTCTGAGATCCTGGAGGGGCGGGGGGGGGGGCAGTGGTTCTGTAGATTAAGGCTGATATTTATATGAATTATTGTTATATGTTTTTAAGTTTTTATTTTAAAATTTCCTTTTCATCTTGTGGCCAGAACAATTTCAAGTGAAGATTTTCCAAGTTTCTGGGCTGTAGATGAGATCAGGGGCATTGTGAGGCTGTGAGTCATTCTTTCACCAATCTTATTACACCCTTAGTTTCTGCAAGTGTTTTTGATACCATGTTCAGAAACTACATTAAAAAGAAAAAATTAAACCACTTGCCCACTTTCTGATCAGCTTATTGCTTTTTCAACTCACAACTCTAGCTTTTGGATGTGAATTCAATGTACTTAAAAGTACAAACTAATCCGTTAGAAAATACAGCTTAGTCGATTACATTTGCTCATAAAAACTTCTGGCTGGCTCTTCAATAAGCATTGAACCAGAGACAGGTATGTTCTCAGTACATGTCACTAAAAACACTGATATAAACCTCCCTATAGCTATTCAAGTGTAAGCCTATGTTCAATATAGCTTTTGTTCAGCAGTTTTATTTTAATCTGAATGTGCAAAGACTTTCAGCAACTGTTCTTTATGGGCCTACATTCCACATAATGTTGACAAACTGGCATTTTACTGATGCGTAAAGGCTTTCTAGTGAAACAAGTAGGCATAGCTATCTATTTTTCCTGTTAATATCAATATGAATCTTGTGCTTCCTGGTTCAGGTATTTTGAAACCTTCTAGCAGGGTGGCTCACCTTGTGGTTTCTAAAAAATGTGCCTAGTGTGATGCTTAGCTTGTCCTCTGCAGAGCATTCAATGCAGAATTGCATTCACATGTTCCATGCCACCCCTCCTTACCCACTTTTTATTTTTATCAGAGCCACCTCCTGGTGATGGAATCTTGTGGGAGGCAGCTGCTATGTAATATGTCTGACCACACTGGGACCTGCACACAGGAGAGAACACAGAGGCATGCTGCTGGACAGCTCAGCTCAGCCCCAGCCTACAGCCACTGTGAATGACCAGCGATGAGAGTGTCATCTTAGATGTCCAGCCTGGCTGAGCCCTAAGATGCCTGACTAGTCCCACAGTTATCTGACTGTGGTCTCATGAGAAATCCCAAGTGAGAATTGCCCAGCTCAGCATTTTGTCCAGAGTGAATTTTGGAGGGCTGTTAGGTTAATATTTTAAAAAGTGGTAAAGGATCCATGGAGAGCTGATGTTAGTGGTAGGAATATTTACATCTTCTAAGCCCATAATCATCTCAAGCACGGCTTTTAGGTTGCTACTTTTCAAAATCAATGAGGGCTCCCCTTTCCCTCTTTCTCTTTTCCCTTAGCACATGCCGTCTATCAAGGTATGGGTTGCCATTTTGTGACTGGTTTTTCTTTGAGGCTTCACTCTAACTGAATGGTTGCATGGATGCTTGTGAGAAGGCAATTCCCCCTGTCTGTGTGTGCACGGTCTTGGGACTGACACAGTCATTTCCTCTGTATTTCTCTTTTATTTGCCTCTTGCTTCTTGTGTGTGAATCCCTCCCAGTTCTCTTTGCTGTTCAGTGGTCCCTTTCCCCTCCCAGTTCTTTGTTAAATGTGTTTCTCTTTAAACATGCTCAATCTCAGCCCATTCCACCCCTTTTAATTTGTATTATAATTGACTGTGGATATTTTATTTAGAACAAATTTATGGAATGGTAATTGTGAAGAAAATGTGGAGAAGGGGAAAGATTTTATTTAGTTTACAGAAAATACTGTTTAGAGAACTTCATATACATAATAGAAAGATAATATACTTTGATTACATAATAACTAAAGAAGGACGCAGCTAAATGGGGAGCCAGACATGAGGGGTGGTTAACCTCCTTCACTGAGGATTGCTCAGGCGTAAAGTTGGGTAGAAGTCTTTCCTTCATTCTTCACTTGCCTTGTTCTCATCCTTGAAATCTCAATTTGCAGTCAGGCTGTCTAAATAGGCCTTTTCCATTTTTTAAAATTCAGTAAACTGTTTCCCTCACAGCAATGATTTCATTTTAAGTACTGTATTTGTAAAATTTCTGTTATTTTGTAATTAGTTTTGGAATTACTGTTCATTTGATTTCCTAAGGGCTGTCTCCCCCTCTGGAATGTGAGCTCTTTGGAAGAGGAGTGGGTGCATTCTGCTATTCCAGTTTGCTGCTGATCCAGAAGCATCAAGCATGGCTCTAGACAGACATAATAGCTGCTCAATAAAAACTTCTCAACTAAATGCTGGTAGTGCAATGTCATGATCATCATCATACCATCCTCAGAGCTGAAATAATGGTACATGCTATTACTGCAGAAATGGAAGATATAATGAGGATAGAAGCTGGGCTACCAGAATTATTTCATTGGTATTATTTGGACAAATAGGGAAAACATAACCATATGCAAATTTATCAAAAATACAAAGCTTGACTAAGGTGAATTTTATTATCATATTTCTTCTTTCTCATTTCTAGTCACACTAGGAATATTTGAATTTTATTTATTTTATTTTTACTTTTTAAAAATATTTATTTTATTGTTTTTGACACAGAGAGATGGAAAGAGACAGAGAGAATGGGAAGGATCCAAAGTAGTCTCCATAGTTGTACATCAACAGTTTTCAACATCATTTCATTCCACACAGGTGGGAGGGGGGAACCACGCAGGGCAGGAACTGGGTGGGGCCCTCCTGCATTGGAGGAATGTTCCCATGAGCTGGGGGCTACACTGGGGGCCTCCCACATGGAAAGCTCACCCTGATGAGAGCTAAACTGGTGCCACTCCCCAGTTCAGCATATGGATCTGCATGGTCTGGGGCTGGGATTTTATCCTTGGACCCCCCGGGGCTGCAAAGCAAGTGCTTAGCCCACTGAGCCATCCTGGCATCCCCTGAATTTTAATAAGGATTATTCTTAACTGCCCTCCCCCCCACACTAAAGCACCTTTAAGATATCAAGAAATTAATTGATTATGCAAGTTGCATTGAGGATGTCATGACAAGTAAAGGGTGGCAACAGGTGGGGATGAGCTAAACTTACTAGGCTTCCTCAAATCACACAACATTGGATACTCACTTCTCTGCTATTTTCTGTTATTATCTAGAGCAAGTTCTTTTGGTTTCCAAAAAACAGAAACATTGAAGAGTGGTTCAGAGAAATTTCTAACCTCATTTTTTTGACATTTGGAAGCACCCCCATTTTATAGGAAGTGAAACCCATGGCATCTCAGTAGATTCCTGCCAAGTAGAGCTATGGAGTGTCAAGACAAGAGAACAAGTGACAGGGACACGGCCTGAGGTGGAAGGTCCCTTGTGGATCTACCAAATTAGTGATCTCATTCAAGCATTGTAAGGCTCGCTGTTTTTTACCTGTAAATTGAAGATGATTATTGTGACATTTCAAGTGAATGACATATGAGAAATTCTGCCACGAAGGAGGAAGTCACATATGGCAATTGCCAAGGAATTTTGACATTCCAAGATTCTATGATTGTAATGTCTCAAATATAAGCATGTACCCTAACGTTTTATATAAACTTAGTTTCTTTAAATTAGTAAACTATAGGTAGCATGATATACAAGAATAGATTAGAAGCTTTTTTATTTTATTCACTTTTTACTTCCTTTTAAGACACAGTTTACATACAATAAGTACACAAATCTTAAGTTTATAGCTTGATGAATATTGTTTCTAATGTTTACACTAATGTGACCACCATCCATATGGAAACATGGGACATTTCCTGCACCACCCCATGCGTCCTCTCAGTAATACTCTCTGTCCAAAATAACCAGAATCTAACCTCTCTCTCCACTGACTAATCCTAACAGATTTTCAAGTTCACATGAATGGAATAAAACTGCATGTTCTATTTTGTGTTTAACTTAACGCACCCATGAATTACCCATGGTTTTTTATGTGATAGTGACATTATTTTAAAGAGCAGTCCTGAACTTGAAGAGTTATTTTCAGAAATGAAAATACCTCCTCAGAATTACTTATTTGATTTTTTTTCTAAGAATACTCTATATGAAGTCACTGTTCTTTTTGTCGTCTCTGAATAATCTTACTGTTTGCTATATCTGTGATTTGCCCCTCTTCATTTCTGCCATTTGGATGGCCTGCTCATCATATCTAATTATATAATCAAATTCTGACTCTATTTTGTAGAGCTATAAGATAAATAGTGACTCTTTAGACTTTAGATGTCACTTATAAAAGAGTGCAGTGAACTGAGATTTTCACAAGTGCAGCTGCAAGGGCTTCCTGGTATTAAGGGGTGAAAGTGACTCATTTAGTTCTCAGTGTTGTTTGCATTATTCAGTTTGATGTCTTTAGGGAAGCAGAGTGCTAAATGTCCCTTAGGGTTAGGTTTTGGAGTATTTTCACTTTAATTACTACAAAGAGGAGGAAGCAAGAAAGCCTGAATTACAGGAAAGAAATTTAAGTGCTCCGTAATATGGCAAACACAACTCTTTAATTCTATTAACGACCTGGCACAAATCCTACTCTTCATTCTGTGGAGATGGGTTATCAAGGCCTGATGTTATTAAACATTTAAATTATATGACTGATTGTTTTTTTATTCTCGTACTAAGCAAGAATTTTTGTATTATAGATGGGTAAGTCATAAGTTTTACCTTGGCAGATTTATAGCTTTTTGAGTATTAAATATTTGGTGTGAAGACTGTGTACATCAGCTTTTGTAAACCTCATCGAGTTGATATCCTGGGCAGATCTACTTTGTTGCACTGGAGTTTCCAAGTCTGCTAAGCCGAGGATTTGTCACCAGGATAAGGGTGTACAGGTAAGTTATCCCAGGCAATACTCTACAGGCCAGGAAAGGAGTTCTCACCAGAACACCACCACGCAAGTGCCCTGATTTAAGACTTGAAGCCTCTGGACCTGTGGGAAAATAAAGTCCTGTTTTTCAAACATCCCAGGCTATCGTAGGTATTTTTGTTATGGCAACACAAGCTGACAAATGCACTCTCTGATTGCAGGTCTTCAAACTTCAAGAACACTTAAAAATCTATGCACAGAACTTCATGTCCTCAGATCTCTTTTTCTTTTTAATAAGCAAATTATTTATCAAAGTTTAATATACATGCAGAAAGTACACAGATCGTAAGTGTGTGCCTCCATGAAGTTTTATAAGAGGAGCACAACTATGGAACTTCACACACACTAAGAAATATGACCTTTTATTCCTGATATTGGTAATTTGTGTTCTCTTTATTTCTAGATAAGAGTTTATTTTTTACATCTTTTTGAAGAACCAACTTTTGACTTTGCTAATTTTCCCTCTTATTTGTCTAGTTTTTTATTTCATTAATTATACTATTTTCCTTACCATTTTCTTTCTTCTCATTATTTTAGGTTTACTTTGCTCTTCTTAAGTTAGAACTTCCTATTGTTGATTTTAGATCTGTCTTCATTTCTATTTATGAGCATTTACTGTCATACCCTTTCTTCTAAGCACTGAACTGCATTCCTGGTATTTGAAATGCTGTGTTTTAACTATGTTCAATTCAAAATATTTCAAATTTTTCTTGTAGGTTTTTTTTTTGACCCAAGGATTATTTAAAAACATGTAATTTAATTTTCAAATATTTGGGCTTTTTCTAGATATCTTGTTGCTTTTCATTTCTAGTTTAATGTTATTGTCAGAGAACATAGTCATTATAAAATTAATCCTCTATATTTAATGAGTATTTTTTCATGGTCTAGAAGATGGTCTATCTTGGTGAATATACCATGTACGTTTGTAAAGAAATATGGGTTCTACAATTTTTGAATGTAGTGTTCTGTCAATTCCAATTAGAACGAAGTGGCTTATCATGTTGTTCAGATCATCTGTGTTTTTTATGATAGTTATGTGTATTTCTATTAATTTCTGAGAGGATAGTTTGTTATAATATTTAATTATGATGATGGAATTGTCTACTCAATTTAACTGTCAATTTTTCTTGATGGATTTTGAAATTATGCTTTTAGAGACATACATATTTATGATTGTCTTTCTGATGAATCGACCCTTTTATCATTATTTTTCTTTGTCATCAAATTTCACTTATCTGATATTAACATAATGACCTCAAACTTCTTAAGCTTACTGTTTTCATGGAATATTTTTTACTATGTATTTATTACTTCCTACTGATCTTTTTCTTTTAAGTTGGAGTGTTTATTCCATTAATATTTAAGTTAATTATTGACATGGATAAATTTAAGTTTACTATTTTATAGTTTAATTATTATTTATCTCTTTTTCTGTTTCTATTGCTCCATTTGTACTTTCATTTGGAATAATTGAACATTTTTATAATTCCCTTTTAATTTAGTCATTGATTTTTAAACTATAATTATCTGAATTTTATTTTATTGGTAGTTTTAGGAGTTAAACTAAATATTTTTAACTTGTCACAATTAATTTAGGATTGATATTGTACCAGTTCATGGAAAATGCTAAAAAATTGTAACCAGTTTTGTCCATTTGCCACCCCTCATCATTTCTGTTGTAGTTTTCATAGTCAAATTATGTAAAAAGCCCATTCTATAGATAATTTTTGTTTTAAACTCTCGTGTGTATTTCAGATTATTAAGGGGAAATTGTTTTTATAATTATTCACACATTTACTATTTTTAGTACTCTTCATTCTTTTCTGAAAATGTAAGTTCCTATTAAGTATCCTTTGTATTCAGCCTGAAGAGCTTGCTTTATTATTTACTGTATATATTAATAGCTCTGCTGATAAAACCTCTGAGTTATCTTTCATCTGGATATATCTTTGTTTCACATATATTCTTGAAGGATATTTTTTGCTGGATATAGGATTCTATAGCGTTCTAGATAGTTTATATATATTTTTTATCTCTTGAAAACTTTCTTTCACTATCTTTTGACTTCAATTGTTTCTTGTTAAACAACAGCAATGTTTTGAATTGTTCCTTGTATGTAAAGTCATTTTTCTCTGCCTGGTCTTAAGATTTTTCTCTTTATCTTTAAAATGTAAGTTTGACCAACATGTACCGTGGTGTGATTTTTTTTTTTTTTTTTTTGTATTTCTTGTTTGACCTTGCTAAACTTTT
The DNA here is from genome assembly GCA_004027555.1 of Craseonycteris thonglongyai. Lineage (NCBI taxonomy): Eukaryota > Metazoa > Chordata > Mammalia > Chiroptera > Craseonycteridae > Craseonycteris > Craseonycteris thonglongyai. The sequence continues at coordinate 65,473 of PVKE010001951.1, forward strand.
TGAATTCATATATTTAGCGATTTCACCAAATTTGGAAACACTTTTACCATTAGTTCTTCAATTATGTTTTTTTCTGCTCTGTTCTCTCTCTTCTCTCCTCTGGGCTCCAACTGTAAGAAAGTACAGATTTGGTTCACTGTCTTGAAGTTTAAATTAAAAAATATGTTCCATTATTATAATATCATTAAAAATGTTGAAATTTGAGTCAATATGCAAGTCAACCTTTAAATTTTTTTTCCCAAGAGTTAATGCTTTCAAGCATCGTAAAATGAGTGACAATAATATCTATTTTTAATGCAAATTTCTACTTTCCAGAAAGAAACTTTTTGTGTTCTTCACAATCAAATCTTACCTTTGGCCATTTTTCAAGGTGATTGTAAGATTTTGAGTTCTCTTGGGAATATTTATGTTTAGGCAGTTATTACCAAAACTCATTACTGGGAGATTAACTAGGTGTGATCTGAAACCAGTTGTGTACTTAGACAACACTTGTTGTTTTTTTTAACTTGTTCATACAGCCCAGTGAAAGATTCTCTGCCCAGAAGAAAATCTACTATCTTTTTGCTTAGGGAGTTGGAGCATTTGATATTTCATCTCTTCTTCATAAGACAATATTATTATATTTTACTATAATATTTCCATTTCCAGGAAAGGAGAAATATATCAACAACATGTACTGACAGCAGTACCTTTAGGTTTATAGTGATATTATTGTATAAAGTTACCACAGAGAGATTCCTAGAACTTTCATACATCAGCCTATTGCTACAGTATCTACCCATGCAGGCAACCATGGACCTAACTCAGTTTATTGCAAACTTTAAAAGAAAATTTCATTCATCCGTATTTGTTTTTAATGTTTTAGTTAGGATTTAAATAGCTAATCCTCAGTTTGTGTGTGTGTGTATTTTTTTTAACATAAAAACTAAATTTATTTTATACTAAAGACAACAAATATCAACTTTTGATGACATAGAAATGATGTAAAAGTTTGCAGTTTAACATAGGTTTTATTTTTTAAATAGGCAGTCCCCTGGGAAAATTAATATCATTACAAATCAGCAAGAAATAAAAATTCCATGTTGCAAAATATTAATAGAGTGGAAATTCAGAGTAATTAATGCCACAAAGTATGCATTGCAGTTTGGTAATATGTCTTTGCCTCTACCGTCAAACAGGGTACCATTCCCTATTTTGATCATACCCCCTTTTGAGACCAAAGCAAAGACTGTCCACCTAGGGAAGAAATGGAAGAAGAGGATAGCTATTACATTTCTGAGGCATCAGAGCCCTGGCTCCACTAGGCAATGGAGGAATCAGGTGAAGAAGAAAAGAAGCATAGACTTGAGATTATGTCTTTGTCCTATTTCTGGTCTTCTTTTAATATTTAGGATTGGGATGGGCTTGATATGCCAGATAAGAAATAGGCAATCACATACTGTTTTAGTTTATAGCATCTTGGGGGCAATTTCTTTCAGCAAGTAATTTATATTTAGTTTTTTTAATTATTACATGCTATGGCTTACTCTCATTATATGTGCATGTTAAAATGATAAGCACATTTTAAATTGCTGGATTTAACTTTACCTACCTCTACATAAAATCCATCTAGGCACATTTTGACTCAAGTTTTTCAACCACGATTTTGGATCTTCTACTTCTTTTAACCTTTATTTTGTTGAGTATTTGTAAGTTAACTGTGTTACTATTATTCTGTTCCCCTCCCCACCCCAGTCCAGAGAAGAGCTAAGTAACCATCACCTTCTGACAAAGAAATAGGTAAGTACAGTCCCTGCCTCAAAGGCTTTGCAGTCAGTTGGATAGATAGAAGTAGAGTAAGACATTAAATCTATACTACATGCACAAGCATCACACCTTGGAAGGACTGTTTTATTTATCCTGATTCAGAGGAACTCTGAGGTAAGAATTGACTCTTATACCTGTAGGTCCTACATGGTCTAGAGCAGGGTTTCTCAACCTCAACAGTATGAAACTTTTGGGCCAGATAACTGTTTTGGGGGGATGTCCTGGTAAGGATGGTTAGCAGCAGCCCTGCCCTCTGTCCAGTTGATGCCCATAGAACCTATGATAACCAAAAATGTTTCCAGATGTCCTCAGAGGGCAAAATTGCCTCCAGTTGAGAACCTCTACCCTAGAATCTCAGCAAATATTAGAAAGAAACATGTTGAGTTATAACCATATGTTAAGATACAGCAAGTATTTTAAAATTCAAAAGAAGGCACTGGTATTATTTTGAATAAGAGGACATAAAGTTTTGAAAATTTTGAAGTCAATTAATAACTCTTTTATGAAACCACTTTATTGGGCTTTTGATAAAAACAAATAATACGTCATTAAAAGTGAATAGAGTAAAAGGATCTTTTTACCTGCCTGTACCCACAGGTATCTGTTTCAGATTGGCAAACATTGTTGATATTCTTCCAAAAGTTTTGGATCATTCACTCAGAAGCTTCAGCCCTTTAATTCAATCTAATCCTGTCTTATTAAGGCTAAGATCTATTGCCAGATGAACGTTGCCCACTTGGTGACATTCCAAAAGCCTTTTCTGGTTCTAATGAAATTGTACGATCTTGTAAGAGAATAACAAGTTGCAAGTGGCTGTCACAAGAGAAGAATTTTATAATATAGAATGGAAAACATAGAAGAAACATTTACAACTTAGAAAAATAATCAACAAAGAGAAATGCAAATAATGGATAAAGGAGAATAAAGCTATACGAAGGCTTTCCAGAAAAAAATCAGCCATAAATGCCTCTATTTTTCATATTACATGGCTGGATACTTCCCAGACAGCCCTCATATATCCCCAATATTTTAGTATTTGAAGAAGCTTAAATTTCATTATTATTTAACTGTATCAATATGATTTAAATAATATTGCTCATATGTAATATTTAGGACCAGAATTATGTGTTTGGTAATTCTAGGTTTCCATGTTGGGGCTTTCTCTCCAGCCCTACCCCTGCAAGCTGGGGGTCCTTCACATGAGAGGCAAGGCCCAGGAGGGAGCTGAACTGAACTGGAGTGGGAAGCACACCCAAGTTTAGCATATGGGTTCACAAAGGTTGGGGCCGGGATTCGATTCTCGGTCCCCAGGGCTGCAAAATGAGCACTCAAACCACTGAGCCATCCTGGCATCCCATTCAGGGGTCTCCAAACTATGATCCACGGGCCGGATACAGCCTGCAAGGCCCTCTCATCCGGCCTGTGGAGACCTTTTTATCTGAATAAAATAATATTAAATAAATAATTAAAAACAACATCTATGTTTTGATTCTTTTTTATTTGGACCTTGAGTGTGTAGTCGGCCTCCAAACTGCTGTTTGATAGTTAATGCGGCCCGCGGGCTGAACAGTTTGGAGACCCCTGCTAGATGTACCACTTAAAACAGGACAGAAAACAATACTGTCCAGTTTCAAATGGTATGTGTGGTCAGCCTAGTCTCACTGGGCTCAGTTGAAGGTGTCAGTAGGCTGACCAGGACAGTACTGTTGTTTCCTGTCCTGTTTCAAACAGTACATCTGGTCAACCTGGTGAAGGGGTCTCTGCTCTCTCTACCCCGTTTCAGCTACTAGGTGAAAGCCCAGGTGGTTCCCTACATCTCTGACAAACTGGCTATAGAAGTTTTCACAACTCCCTCCTTTGATTCAATTTGCTACAGTAGCTCACAGAACTCAGAGAGACCTTTTGCTTATTATATTTTTTATTTCATTTTATTATTGTTTTAAAACATTCATTTATTTTTAGATTTTCTATTTTATTGTTTTGACTGCTCTGGGCCTCTCTCTCTCTCTCTCTCTCTCTCTCTCTCTCTCTCTCTCTCTCTTTCTCTCTCTTTCTCTCTCCATAGTTGCATGTCATTAGTTTTCAACACAGTTTGGTTCCACAGGCGGATGCAGGGCTGCGCAGGACAGGAACCAGGCAGAGGGCCTCCCACGTGCACGGGAGTCATGCCCCAGGGAGCTGGGGGGCCGCCCACATGAGAGGTGTGCCCAGGCTAGAGCCGAAGTGGCGGGCCTCCCACATAGGAAGCTTACCCCGGTGGGAACTGAACTGGGTGGGAAGCACACCCAGTTCAGCATATGGGTCCACATGGGCCAGGGCCAAGACTGGGACTCAATCCTCAGACCCTGGGGCTATAATACAAGCGCTCCATGTGCTGAGCCATCCTGGCTTCCCCTTATTAACACTTTTATAAAAGGATGCAATTCAGTAACAACCAGAAGGAAGAGATACAGATGGCAGGTATGGGGAAAGGGCTCAGAGCTCTAACCCCCATTCCATGTGGGCCTGTCTCCCCAAATCTCCACATGATCACCAACCTGGAAGCTTTCGGAACATTCTTTTGTTTCTTCATGGAGGTTTCATTACATTCAGATGACAGATTAAACCATCGGTGCTTTGTTTCATTCTCTCTAAATTGGTGATTAATCCACCCTACGGCCTCTCTCCCCTCTCTGGGGTGGGGTGGGGTGGGACTGAAAGAGAAAGTAACCGCCCAAGGTCACACAGTAAGGATTTGCATCTAAGCCTGACAGCCTTCAGTGCTTAAATATTTATTTACTCTAAACTATGATGCTTTGGTGCTTTGGCAGAAGTGAATTAGATGCTTCCAAGGCCAAATGAAAGGTCAAACAAGCTGGGCCCTCCTGTGCAGACCCACATTTCCCCTACCTCCTGAACACTCAAGCCTCCGAATAGATTTATCATGAGATGTCTCTTAAAGATTTGGAAACCATTGAACTTGATGGCCACTAAGTTTATGCCAGCCACTAAGTTTATGCCAGCTGCCTTATCAAGGCCAGAGTGTGGTAGGAGTTGTGTTGGAAGGAGTAGCATATAAAGCAGAGAACTCTTACAATGAAGTGCATCTGGTGTAGTTCTGGCACTTAATGTGTGGTAGATTCCTTATTGAATCTCAGGTAAATATGGGCAGAATCAGCCCATGAAAAAGGGATTCTGAACCATGGCACAAATAGCCTTAAGCTGCTGGTCAGGGAGATGGGAATTCTAGACCCGGCCTCTATTTGTGCTTCACATTGTGGCCTCTAACAGCTGATTTATTTTTCTTCTCTAGGCCCCTTCAGAGCCTGTGAAATGACTGGATAAGGATCTAAATTCCCAAAACCTTCAATAAAACCTTCAATCTGTGAAATCTCAAGTAGGGCAAAAACTTACTGAGAGGAGAGCTGTGTTATGGTGGTAAATGTTCATGGTTTACTGCCAGTAAATGTCAGCAACCTGCTGCTTTTCCAAGTAAGGAAACATATGGACTTCCCGGCCCCATCTCTATCCCATTACATCCTGCACATGGAACTGTGTGGATCCAGAGGTTGAGTTCTTTTAATAAGCTGTGGGTCCTAATGATTCTCATGATGAATTTGCTTTTTTGTTTTATTTCCCCACTCCTCACCACCATGTGGGTAGCAGTGAGTGTGGTGGTTAGAATCTCACATCTGTAGCCATGATCAATCAAATTCTAGTCTTTGATTCTGTCGCTTTCTTTTCTTTTCTTTTCTTTTCTTTTCTTTTCTTGTTTTTGACAGAGAGAGAGAGAGAGAGAGAGAGAGAGAGAGAGAGAGAGAGAGAGAGAGAGAGAGAGAGAGAGAAATACAGAGACACAGAGAGAACTGAGCTGGGGGAGCTCCCCAGTTCAGCATATGGGTCTGCATGGGCTGGAGCCGGGATTCGATCCTTGGTCCCCAAGGCTGCAAAGTGAGCGCTTAACCCACTGAGCCATCCCGGCTTTCCTGTGGCTTTCTAATTGTGTGACCTTGGGAGAGTTCATCCCCCTTGCTTGAGGGGGCAAATTCTTCACAGGAGGAGGCAAAGGTGGTCAGCAACAGCTTTAGGCTTAGTCAACTCAATGGAAAGAGAGACATTCTTTGCCAGGAGTCCCAGCTAAAATTTCAAGTAGCCTTCTTAATGTCCTGCCTTGGGTCTCATTTCCATTCCTAAATGAGTCACTGTGGTTAGAGGAGGGGACTTGACAATTGGGCAGGTGGGCCAGAAAACTCATAGGAAATTTGGCTTATAGGCACCCGAAAGAGGATCTTTGGACTCATGGAATGTGACAAATCCTCTTGGGCAGAAATCTAAAGGACTTTTGTTGAAAAACCCCTGTGAGCTATTTCGGGGTTCTGATTGCTCACTTCACTGTTTTAGGAACCATTTCATTAATTAGAACCAGACAAAAATTTACTCTGAACATTGGTCAAAGATGCTTAAAATAACAGGGTTCATTCATATGCAGCTCCTAGGTGCCTAGAGTGGGGTCTTCCCTATTCAAAGCACACTAATCGAGGATGAAGAAATGATTTCTCTCTTCCTCTCACACACAAAGAAAGGAAAAAAAAAAACCAGAAAAAAAAAAATAGAAAAATTACCGGGGTGAATTTACCAGAAGAAGAAAGGCGAAATGGATGCTGTGTATACTAAAACAACTCAACTATACCTGATGCTTAGTGTATGAGGCCTGACAAGTTTGCAAACTCTTCATAGAAAAAGTGCTACATATCTCACTGCTGACTATCATTACGGTCGCTTTCAAAGTACTCCCCTTCTGAAGTTATGCACCAACCTCAGTGCCTACTCTACCCTTCAAAGCAATTTTGGAACTCTTTCTGGAATGGCCATTAGAGCCCTCATCTAATTACCCACGATGTCCTGAATATCATCAAAATGTGTTCCTTTTTATATTTCCCTTCTCTTCAGGTAAAGAAAGAAGTCATTGGGGTCCAGATCAGGTGAGTATGGAGGGAGTTCCAATACAATGATTTGTTTACTGGCTAAAAACTCCCTCACAGACAGTGAGGTGTGAACTGTGCATTGTTGTGATGCAAGAGCCATGAGTTGTTGGCAAAAAGTTCAGGGCATTTTCATCTAACTGCTGGCTACTAGAAGAACTTCCTTCTTGAGCAAAATAAAGCCTTCATTGGCTCTCATATGATTCTGACATCCAAATAAGTCTGACTTTGCTATATAGTTTTTATTTAAAGTCATTTTATCTATTTAAAAAACATAGCCATTCATTTCTCAGTTTTCTTAGGAGGAATTAGAAAACAAAGACAAATATCAAATCAACTAAACATATTTTGGGCCATATGGTGAATTTAAAGAATTATTTGGTTTGAAGAACAAGTAGCTTTTGACTAACTGCTTTTCCTGGCCAAGAGAAGGGAGTTAAAGTTGCCTTACTTGTATTTATTTCCCAACTCTGGTGATTTCCTGAATTATTTGCTTTTTGTGGCTTCGATGGCATAGTCTACAGCCCCAGGAAGCCTGTTCCAGAGAAGAGCCAGGATTTAAGTCAGTTTGATATGAACTTTGAATTCAGCAGGTTGTGAGCAAAGAGTTTTTCTAGAAGTAATTAGCTATTTCTATTGGTTTCTTCTCTCTTGGGTGATCACTATTTTCCAGTGGACAAACATAGACCAGAGAATCATTTTCTCTAAAAGCAAATAGAAAAAAAAAAAAAAAGGGTGTCCACATGTATTAGCTTCAAGGATGCCCCTTTCATGTCAGTGAAATGTGGGTTGGAAGGACTAAAAGATGGAAGCCAACTTTTGTTTTAATACCTATAAAATAAGGCAAACTAAACATTTTAGGGCTAGATGGGGAGAAACACACTATGTGTTTTTGTGACATTATGTCAAAATGCTGCAGTATTACAAATAAGAGGAACAAACATGAACACATTTGCCAACGATGCCTCGGTAAGATTGCAAACACTGGCAATGGGAAGCCAGACAAAGAGAGCAATTGGAACTATGGAAATAGATCTGTTCCCTAACAAACACATTGCAGTTCGAGTCCTGGGAATACCCACAGAGCTCCCAAACTGGGGGTACCAAGGAAGGTAAGGCTGCTAATTTGTAAGCAAAATGACAACAGGAATTTTAGGAGAAAACCCAGCTAGACTGAACTGGCCCTTCTCAGTTGGCACCAGAATAACGCTGCTTGAAGAAAACAACATGAAGTCTGGCAGTCATAGAGCCGCAAATAAAAGCTGTATTTTAGCAGATGCTGGGGGAAAGACCTAGTCTTTATTTTCTAGAGAAACTGCCATGTTTACAGTGTTATGAATGGTTTGTACTATGTCAGAATGATCTCCTGCGAGCCAATGCAGAAATAGACACTTATCTGTGCCTACAGTAAGATATTCTTTAAAACACTGACGTTCCTTGGGAGGGTAAGATCTATGACTGAGGATTTACATGTGGGCCCAGTTGTGGGAAGCTATTTCAAGACGTTGCTGATTTCCTGAGTCTGAGAGCTGAGCTTCTCTCACTCTTTAACGTCCACAATACAATCACCTGGGGATTGTGTCAAAATACAGGTCTGATTTAGCAGGTCTGGGATCAAGCCTGAGATTCTGCATTTATAACCAGCTTCCAAGTAACATTGATGCTGATAGCCCATTATTCATATTCAGAGTTGAAACATTCTAGAAAACATCATGTCAAAATAATGATAAATGGGGAAGGCAGGTTTGGAGCTGATTAGATTATATACTCGGGATATTAGGTAGGATAAGATGATGGAGTTCAATTAGCATTTGAGTGTGCCTATCGCAATATGAAATAGAAAAGGCTAACACTTTTAGAAGACTTGTTTATTTTTATTTTGCACAGAGGTTGCAACAGAATTTAGTAATATGCCAATATCTTTGGGTCAGAAGAGCCCCCAGAGATCAACCAAAACACAAGCCTCTTGATGCTGCATCCACCGTGTCCAGATGGTCCCTTCTTGACCAGTGCAACAAACTTCCCCCCATCATGGTGTATTAGATTTCAGTGGCTGCTGTAGTCAATTGTCACAAAGTTAGGGGGTTTAAAACAACAGAAACGTATGCTCTTACAGTTCTGGAGGCCAGAATTCCAGAATCTGTATTATTGGGCTGAAATTAAGGTGTCCACAAGGCCATGCTTTCTCCGGAGGGTCTAGGAGAAAATTGATTCCTCGCCAGTTCCAGCCTCTGGTGCCTCAAATCTGTCTGCTTTGCCTTCACATGGCCTCTTCTAAATGTCTGTGTGGACTCTCTTCCTGTCTTTCTCTTATGAAGATGCTCACAATTGCATTTAGGGCCCACCTGGATAATCTAGTATCATCTCCCTACTTCCAGATCCGTAGTCACATCTGCAAAGACCCTTTTTCAAAACAAGGTGACATGTATAGGTTCTAGGGATTGGGGCCTGATGTCTTCGGGGGCATTTATTCAGCCTGTCATGATAGCCAACCACTGTGTAACCCATGAGGTGTGCTCACAAAGCTTTGTACTCCAGGACAATTGTCAGCTGAAGTCCTGAGACAGCCATGCATGCAGCACTGGGTATCAGTGCAGATCAATTTCTCAGATGCACGTGAAGCCTTGCTCTATACACGGCATTTAGAGATGACACCATTTGCAATGGGATTCATGTTGTTAAGTGGTATGTTTACACAGCTTGTCTTTTGGATCTCAGCTGATGGTCACAGCCCTCTCGTTCAAACCAAAGCTTTTCCCATAGCACAAGAATAATCTTTAAAAACATTTAAAAATGTTTATTTTGAAACAATTATAGATACACAGTAAGTTGCAAAGAAATACACAAAAAGGCCCCTTGCGTCTGTCACCCAGTCTTTCCCGGTGTTAATATCTGACATCACTACAGCACAATATCAAAACTGAGAAACTGATGTTAATATAATCCTCAGCACTTATTTAGAAGACTAATTCTTAACTGATTAAATAATAACAAAGGACTTGCTAACTTTTTACATTTCAGAAATAAATGGGCCAGATGACATTATTGTAGGCTGTTTCAGCACAAAAAGATAAAATATTTGCTGTGGTTTAGAGGCACAGAAAGGCTTTCACCAGGAGATGGCACCTTGACTGTAGGATACGAAACTCAGGCACCAGGAAACCGGAGCAGTCACTTCTCATTTCAGCTTCCCAGCATTTCATTTGCTACAATATAGCTGGTAATGAAATAAATGTAAAGACATGAATCTAACATAATATTCCACTTAGAGTATGGAGTTGTTTACATGTGTAGTTAGAGCCTTTTATGTGACAGGGCTTTGATTTTCATAGTGGAACTTCATGAATTATAATGAATTGTAAAATATTTTTATGGAAGGTTATTATTTTCTGTGAAAGGGATATTATACGTCAAATATTAAGGTCTATGCATTCTTCTTTGCTTCACATATTCCACTTTTGATGTTGTCAGCCTGAGGATAGCAGAAAGCATTCAGGAAAAAGGTCATAATGAGGCAGCTGCGTGGATGAGGGTTCAGGACTTAGCAGACACCCCACAAAGACTCAAAAACTGGGCTGTGAAGGACTTCTGGTGATCTAAGATAATGAAGCTGACTAAATCCAAATGTCTCCAAATAGTCTTATAATTATACACATCAAGGGGAAGAAACAAATAAGATTACACAAACTCAATGCCTTCAGCAGAACAAACTCTATATTACTTATGGGTAAAAAAAAAATACTGTTTTTTACAAACTTTCCCAAGCTGGGTCAGAGTGGGGTGGAGGGTGAGGACCCCACTGTGTGAAAGGAAAAGAAAATGGAGATTGAGAGAAAATCACCACTAGAAGAGGAAAGACCACAGAATGCACAACAGTAGTAAAAAAGAGTCTTGGTGGCTCAGCACACTGAGCACAGGGAAAGGGCCAGGCTGAGTGTGGGCCTCAGAAGGCAGCTGGTCTGCGGGAGGCGCCCTCTGGAGACCCGGTGACAGTGGGAAACGGAGATGAGTGGTGGGCTGGGGGTGGGATCTACATCCTGTGAGGCCTAAGAAAACTCCTGAATCAAGATGACATGTGACCCCTTCCTCCAACACCCCCAGCCACCAAAGTAGGAAGACGCATACAGAAAGGAGATGTTACACCTCAGAGTACTGTTGTGTGAAACCATATTGGAACCTGAGGTAAAAAGAAAAGTAAGCAAACTGATCCTGTCTTTATTGAAAACGTTATCATTTTTTTTTAAAGATTTATTTTATTGTTTTGAGAGAATGTGTGAGAGAGAGAAAAGGGGAAAGGCCCAGAACAGTTTCCATAGTTGTGCATCATTAGTGGTGACATGGTTTCATTCCACACGGGTGGATGGGAGGCTACACAGGGTGGGAACTGAACTGGGGTCTCCTGCATGGGAGGCGAGTACCTTGACCACTAAGCCATCTCAGAGGCTACCTGTTGTGCAGCACTTCAGCATGTGGGTTTGCACGGGCTGGGGCTGGGAATCAAACCCCAGACCTTGCAACTGTGAGACAAGCGCCCAACCACTGACTGAGCTATCCCAGTATTCCCTAAAATGTTAATATTTTGCTCATCATGGATGTTACACTCATTCTGATTTTTAAAAATGTTTCATTGAAATATTATCTTGCTTCCTAAATATTTTGGCGCTCCCTTAAATTGGGCTCCTTCTTCACCTCCCCCTTGTCCTGTTCCTGGCTCTGGGGTCTCCTAAGCAGAGGTGGGGGAGCTAATGTCAAGGGTTGCCCCAGGAAGACATAGATTTCCAGGCTTCCAGCTCCCTGCCAATGCTGGTCAAGCAGCCCTAAGGAGCCCCTAAGTTCCTGTGAGAAAGAGCTGCAGGCATGGGCCGCTGGATGGGAGAATGCACCAAAGGGACACAGAGAGGTGGCCCATCAAAAGGGATCAGTGGAAATGTGGGGCAGCTTCCATGTTACTTGCAATAGGAACCATTTTGCAATACTGTCCAAAAGCTCCTCAGCTAATCCCAGCACCCGCCTCTCTGATCTCATCCACAACAGCGCTTTTGACTAAGTCACAGTGATAGACACACACTGTCAAAACTCACACAGCGCCCCCTGACCTGGAAGGTATGGCTGTTCACCATGGCGGCTGGGGCACGGCTGACAGAAGCGATTCTTGCAGAACCTGGGCCTGCTCTGTTCTTGCCCAGACTTCATTAGAACCTCTGACCTAAACAAAAGATGGGTTCTTCTCTCTGTTCTGTCTTCATGCAGAGGATTTGGCAGGGTCAAGAGGATGAATCAGCATAGAGAGCCATTATTGGAAAACACATTCAAAGTAAATAATAGACTGGGAGTAGATAAAAGGCATAAAATTTGCATTTAAAAATTATCATGCATTTCTTGCATAAACTCTCTGTAGCTCTTCTCCGTAGGACGGGAAACTGTATCAGGGAAAATAACCAACAGCAATTCCCCTACCCTATGAGCAATTACAGAACTTGAGAACATTCAGGGTTTTTCCCCAAAGTAAATGGTGTTATTAGTGAATGGCATATATTGAGAAATGTGCAAACATTACAAATGTACAACCCAGTACATTTCCACAAAATTAACATACCCATATGACCAGCATCTAGATTATAAATAACAGCCCTCACACACCCTCCTCGTAAGCAGCTGCTCCAGATATTCCATCTCCTGACATCTATTCCCACTGATTAGTTAGCCCACTTTTGTACGTCATATAAATGAAATTGGGCAATATAGCAGGCTTCCTTTGCACATACACACTTGTGAGATTTATTCATGTTGTTGTTATTTATAGTCATTACTGTACAATATTCCCCTGTAGGAATATACTCCAATTTATTTCACTGTTTTGTAGTTGATGAATATTGTGATTGTTTCTGTTTTGGGGCACTTATGGATATGGCTGTTACACACATTCTTGTGTGTGTACATTCTTATATCCTTGGACATGTTTGAAAACAAAGATATTCTGCTGGGTTATGCATAGGAATTAAATTGCTGTTTCACAGAGCTTTTTTCAAGTTTGTATGTTTTGAAGTCTGAGTATAATTGCATATGTACAACTCAAGACAGGATTCTTGAAACAGGCAAGATGCCTCTTCTCATAGAATGAGTGCATGGGCATCATTTAATTCAAACTCTACTTTCAGAAGTCCGCTAAGTTATCTAACATTCCTTCTACTGGGCTAATTACAGTATTTCTATTATATCTTAGCATCTATCTTGTTAGAGAACTTAAAATCTTATTAATATTTTTCCTATGATGGACTCATTATGAACCCATTTTCAAAACTCAGGGTGCCAACCTAACAAAGTAGCATCTAAGCTATTTCTAACAGGTATCTGTTATACCAGTATTAAGTAAGACATTACAGGGCAAAACAGTATTACAAATAATTGTGTATTTGCTGTGCTCAAATACATTAAATGTGTAGAGTAGTGGTTTCCTGTAAAAAGAAAGAAGACTTGTTCACTCAGTAGAGTGTGTATATATGAACATAATACAGTACAAATTCGTCCATTTTATTCAGTTCTTTCACATTACTGTTCATTCACGTACTGTTTTCATTAATTTAACAGATATTTATTGACTGCTCACAAACAACAGTATTTAAAAAAATGTTTCATGTAATGTGATTTCTGCCTGAAAGAATTCTAGATACAAGACTCACACAAAGTAACTAACTCATAAGCATGGCGACATTGTATAAACAAAGTGCTATAGAGGAAGGGTTTAGAAGCGGGCATCATTCCTGAGCACTTTTGCCTTTCCTGACTTAGTTCCACCACTGCTCTGTATGCACCAGGACAGGAATCACGGGAGTTCACTGGGATCCCTGTTCACCATCAACATTTATTAAAAATGTAAATCTATATGGTGAGGTTAACAGTTTATACAGATTAAGTCAGGAAACAGAAACAGAAATAGGAATAACAGCATACAATGCTGGTTTGTCAGCTTCCCACTTAATTTTAGCTTCTTCAAGACAACAAAGTGGTCTATTTGCCCATTTTTCTTTCTCCAACTCCTAGAACAGTCGCAGTTGATCAATAATGTTTTCTGAGTAAAGGACAAAAAAAGGTAGTGGAGCTTAGCTAAATTATTGGTGACAATGTAGATTTGCATGACCCTAGAAATGGATCTATTCATTGGCCCTATAATTCTACCTTTGAGGAAAGAATCTGAAAGAAAAATATCACCATTTGGTATGTGGATTATCTGTAGTTATGCAGATATTGATATGCATTAAAAGTCAGTATGAAATACAGTTTAATAGCTGAGTGGGCGTGGACTCTGGAGTTAGAAAGACATAGATCAAGTCTTTCCCTGATATTTGCTAACTGAGTGAACTAAGGTCTCAGTTTCATAATCTGTAAAATGGGATTGACATAATAGTTTTTGCTTTCATAGGAATATTGAGGAAATTACACGAGGTAATGCAGGAATAGCTCATTTAATAGAGCCTGGCACATGGTACAAATTTAGTAAATACAAGTAGCTGACCATTAGCTAAATCCTGTGAGTCAGATAAAGCTAGTCCTTATCCAGATGCTTTCCTGTCACCTGTTGAATAGCAGCATAAGAATGATACAACTCTATGGTGAGTAGAACTGTCAATGATGTGTCTCAGTCAACCTACACAACCATATACCACAGCTCTGCGAGCCACTGTTACCATTATCATTATTATTGTTAATGCTGTTCTATTTCTTTAAAAAGTATTTTCAGAAGAAGGAAGTATCTAAATATTCCAAAAAGCTGGTTAATCAGTTAATCTACTGATTTGAGCTTAAGATAGAATAATGATTTTATTAGGATAAATTTAACATGAAAATAATTGATAATGAAGTGTTACACATACAAATAAAATAATTACAATTTTTTTTATATACAATAAAGTATTAACCAGCACCCATAGGATTGGTAGATGCCAGAAAAATGTAAGTAGACTCAGTTAACTGGCACCCACGTGGGACAAATGTAGTATTATTTTTTCTTTTGTTGTTTTTGTTGTTGTTTTTTTGCTGATTGCTGAGAGAGCCAATTACTTGAGTTCTGCTTAATGAAGAGCCTACTGTATAATTATGTACTTTGGAAAATAATTGTTGAAGTGATAACAATTATCGACAGTTATTTATAATTTAAAAACTATATCCTGATTCTTCTCATAATATTTATATAATAAACACACACATTTAAATATCCATCAGCTGTGAAGATACTTTTAGAGGAACTTCATTAAAAAATATGGACTTTTTGGAGAAAGACCTTACAATAAAAGTCAGAGAAAAGGTCTGGATATGATGGCAGAAAAAGAGAATTGAAGAGAAGTGGAGATAGTTGTACAGAATCATTGGGTGTTAAAAAGGCGATTCTCTGTCAAATCACATTCTTTAAGTGTTCACTAAATTACATAATATAGAATCTTTCCACTGCGTTTTCTTATTCTTTATATTGATTGATAGTTCATCAATCACCAATTTTTTAAAGATTTATTTCTACTGTTTTTGATAGAGAAAGAGAGGGAGACAGACAGAGAGAAGGGGGAGGGCCCAGAGCAGTCTCCATAGTTGTACATCATCAGTTTTTGACATAGCTTCATTCCACAGGTGGACGGGGACCGTGCAGGGCAGGAACTGGCTGGAGGCCTACTGGCCTCCCACATAGGAGGCTAGCCCCAGTGAGAACCAAACTGGGGCATACCCCAGTTGAGCATATGGGTCCCCATGGGCTTGGGTCAGAATTCGATCTCCGGACCCTGTCTGAGGCTGCAAGATGAGAGCTCAACCCACCGAGCCATGCTGGCTTGCCCCATCACCAATTTTTAATAAATGCTTCAGGAAGGCTAGGTGGTTCTATATGCTCCATGTGAGCTTAAGGGGACAGAACCAATTCATTTTCAGAAGAGCCTATACTTGTCCCCCCAATTGAGAGGGTTTCCTCTTTGCTCTTTGAGCTACTTACATTTGCCATTTTGGTACACTTCCTTGTAGCGATAGAAGAGAAGTCTCTTCATCTGTTTCCCCAATTAAGCTAGAGTTAGTACTTGATTAATATAATATTTCAATTCTATCTTATTTTCCCTCATTTTCACCACATATCATTCCCTGCATTTCAAAACAATCTAGCTTGTTTTACTAACATTTTGAGATCAGCCTGATTGAGAACATTGGTTAGAACATTGGTTAGCCAGGAATGAACTCAGTTGTGCTTCTACATTTATAAATTCCTTTTCATCCGAATAATGGAATGCTAATGAAACTGCTTTAAGACTAGAACCATTGGTTCTAACAATTTTGACTTGGAAGAGTTGAGACAATAAGAACCAAGTTACACTGATCATCAAGTCTCATCTTGAACTGTTCGTAAAATTTGTCACCTGGATTGAATTACTTAGGTGGATGAAATAGAGTAATACAGAAATACTGGGTCCTGTTCATATTAATGATAAAATGAACAAAGTTGTATCATGTGTGGCCTATGGAGTTGCCAGAGGATTTGTACACATATTATATTCATGAGGACCTTCCCCCACCCCCACAAACATGGTGAGGTTGGCATGTGATCCCCATTTTAATGATGAGAAAAATAAAACGCAGAGTGGTCAATTGCCTTTTCCAGATTCATGGTTCTAGTAAGTGGCAGAAACTGGACTAGAAAGCAGTTTCCTGATTCGAAGCCTGTCACGCGGAGGTCAGGCGCTAAGCAATTAGGAGCTCACAGACATAAATAGTCTATTTTGACACATGTGGTTGCAATCTTGGACCATGACCTAAATTTGCCTTCCTTTCCATCTCCCCCTTGCCCCACTTCCTTGAGAATGTAGATTAATCTCTGCTCATTTTGCTGAACCAACAGCTAGACTAAAATAATATCACCGAGAGGAATATACTTTCATTTATCTTGATGGGGAGTTAATTTTGAGACTTAATTATCAGAAACTCTGTCCTTTGGCACTTGTAACCTGTGCAGAGCTTCAGGACCCAATTAGTTGGTGCCATTTTATTCCATGCATGTGTGGATGTAGAATTTTATGCTTGAGGGAGAGAGGTTAGGACAGAAGTTTAGGTTAGGACAGAAGTTCAGGTGGTAACTGTTGCTCTCTGGATGTGGGGAAGTTTTCCTTTGATGCTTTTCCACATCCAGGAGTTGAACCCCAACTTCTTACCCTCCTGACTATAAGAATATATTTCTTCCAAAAATGCCCATCTAAATTGTTAGCTTGCATGTCTCTTCAAAGCCTATTATAGAAAATACATGTGTGGGGGGCGGGGGAGGGGGAGAGTAGTGTCACAATCCTGAAAGATTTTAGGCTTAGACTTGGGCATTTTTCTCCAAATGAGGACATACGGATAATTCTATGGCACAATATGTGAAAGTGTGGGGTTTAGAGTTAGACTGCCTGTTTTCTAATTCTGGCTCCATGTATTAGTACTGAGTGACTGTAGGCAATACACACAATCTTTCTGTGAGTCTGTGTTTTAATCTGTATAATAGGGATATTAAGGATAATAATAAGTACCTTATGGAGTCATTGAGAGTGCGATGAGAATACATCTTCTAAGCACTAGAAACAACAAACATTGGCCATTATTTGTGTATTATAGTAAAAGTGGTCATTTGTAAAGTGTAAGTATTTAAAATATACTACAGTTTGTTTGTTTTCAAATGTATTAATATACTGAAAGACTTGGGGATACTGGAATGGCTCAGCAGTTTGAGCACTTGCTTTGTAGCCCTGAGGTTCAAGGATCAAGTCCCAATCCCAGCCCTAACCCGTGCAGACCCATGTGCTGAACTGTGTTGCGCTTCCTATGTGTGGGGGCCCCCAGTTTGGTTCCTGCCAGGGTGAGCTTCTATGTATGAGGCCCCATGGTTTGGCCTCATGGTCTCCCATGCGGGAGACCCCAGCCTGGTTCCTGCCCTGTGCAGCCCCCACCCACCTGTGTGGACCGAAACCATGTCAAACACCGATGACGTACAACTATAGAGACTACTCTGGGCCCTCCCTTTTCTCTTTTTCTCCTTCTGTCTCTATCCCTCTTATCAAACACAATAAAAAATTAAATCTTAAAAAAAAAAAAAGAAAGCCTTAAGACATGGAAATATTCTTACTTTCTTGTTAGAGAACTCCCTTTTTCTAACTTACTCATGAATTTATGCTGTGGGGTTTGTGATGAACATACAGATATCTCAACTTGAAATCAAATAACTTTCACAAAATGGTTTAATAATGCAACCAAGAGGGTGTCGCAAAATTCACGCAAGATTTGAATTTTGCGTCATTTGTGCGGTAAAGTGTTGCCAACGGAAAAAAAAGAGTGTGACAGCTGACAGTTCAGGGTTATTAAAAATGGAGTCCTACATGAAAGAACAACGCATTTTCATTGTTGAGCAATGAAAATTTACAATTTTTAATTATAAACCTGTGTTTTCTATCAAAATTACTTCTTGCATGAATTTTGGGGCACTCTTTAGTCATAGAATTTGTCTTAATTACTTTAAGTCCTCTCTCCCATTTTGTCTATGCATTTATGTGGAGCCATTGATTTCCAAAGTAAAATATTAATTCTAAGGGCCAGTTTAGGTACTCGAATTGATGGCTTTTCTCCACCATTCAACTCACAGGGATTCTCTCTCGCCTCTTGAATTCTAACTTAACTCCTCTTATTTCACCATCACTCTTTTGACACTTACATAGTCATTATATCTTCAAATTTATGAATAAATATCTTTCCCCTTCAGTATATTTTAAGCTCTTTGAAGACAGGAGTTCTTTGGAAATTCCTGGGTCAACTATGCCTCCCTATGCCTCCCTGAGCCTACAGGTACTGTGTCTGTTCTACCCGCTATGACTCCAGATGCAAAGCTCAGATGCCCATATGATTTCCTTAAGAGATTCATGAGCAACATGCATTTTGCAAGATTCAGAAAAAGGTCCACATTGTTTTGAGATTGCGAATGGTCACAGAGCAGGGAACACATATGCCCCCATCTCCTTCCCTATTTTGCTCACCTCTACTCTGCCCTTACTAGGCTGCCCGTTAAGAAGTCCAGATTCTTCTCTCTCTACTACATTGGATTTTCCCCACTCTCCTTAGATATCTGCAGGGGTAACCGCTCCCCAACAAATAATTTGGGTAAAATATTTTTCTTCAACTTCTTACTGCTCTGGTTTCCTAGTGTAGCAAGTGACACTTGCATGGATGCAGTAGGCACTCAGGAAAGGGTTGTCTGGTGGTGCGAAGTGCTTGACTATGGTAGAAGCAGTTTTTGTAATTGTGGGAAGATGGTGAGGGTTTCTTGGAAAATTTGGGTATGGAAATGTACCCTTTTGCTATAGTTTAAATGCTTGTGTCCTCCCAAATTTCGTATTTTGAAATCAGAGCCCTCCAAGTGGGGTCTTTGGGAGATGATTAGGTCCTAAATGGTATCAGTATTCTTACAAAAGTCCCACACTGCTCTGTAGCCCTTCTCACCATGTGAGGTTATAGTGAGAAGAGGGTACGTGTGAGGAAGTTAGCTTTCATGAGATACTGAATCTGCTGGTGCCTTGATCTTGGAATGACCAGCCTCCAGAACTGTGAAAATAAGTTTTTGTTTATGAACCACCTAATCTATGCTATTTTGTTATAGCAGCCTGAATGTACTAAGATATCTCTCTGGTACAGTTATTATACAATAAATGAATCTGTTGTTATTAATAGTGGAGGCATTTTCAGGAGAGATTTGTTCTTAAACTGGTCACTGCCACTTCTGTAACCAATAACTTCA
Source organism: Craseonycteris thonglongyai (assembly GCA_004027555.1). NCBI lineage: Eukaryota > Metazoa > Chordata > Mammalia > Chiroptera > Craseonycteridae > Craseonycteris > Craseonycteris thonglongyai. The sequence goes on from PVKE010001951.1 coordinate 85,024, forward strand.
GATAGAACTGATGAGCACTGGAAAGTTAATTACTCTAATCTCAAGGCTCTGAAATACTTCGAAGATTTGGTTTCTCTTAACTGTCATGACTCAACTACGTGGAAAGGCCACGGGTATTAAAGATGGTAAATTTTCATTCCTATTCCAAGCAGCCTGACTGTGCAGCCTTAGGGGTAAACAGAAAAGCTAGGTAGACTCCCTCTGTGTGGCAATGTGGGTCATGTTTCTAAATCTTTTCCTTAGTGACAAGAAGACTTACAGGTTCCCAGAATCCAGAGGGTAAAGAGTCTATGTTTTTCATCAGAACTGCTGAGCAGAGATAAGTACTAGCTGGTTCCTAGATGAGAGAACCTTGAAAAGGTGGCCAGAACTTCATACAATAGGTCTGGAGAGGAGATCTTATCCATTTATGACTCAAGAGGTTCAGGAACAAATGCTATACAGACAAGTACACTTGAACCGAAGAGAGGACTGCATCAGGAGCAGAATTTCAGGCTCAAGTCTGGGCATAAACTCAGCTTCAGTGCATTGTGAGCAGAATTCAGAGGACATACAGGCCTTCATGTTATCGCTTCAGTATATTTTTATGATTTGACATGAAAACCACATCATGAATGTTTGAGGATAGAATATAGAGGTGTTACCCAAAGTGTGGACTGCAAAAACTTTTAAGTGGTGCACTGCTCAATTTTTAATTTTGTGTACATTGTGTTTTCTAAAATTATAGAAAATAATTAGTGCATCAAACCCAGGATTTTACACATAAGAGGCAATCTATGATACCTCTGCAAATAGCAAGAACTACAGATGGTGTATTTAAGCATGTCCAGAATTATTTTGAGACTTTGATAACTGAAGTTTTCACCAAAACCATCTGTCATATAGATAGTACAGATGATATGGATTTCTGTACACTGAGTTTCCACATTCACCGTCACACCTTTTTCAGGGATACAAGAAAGAAAGAGGATTGTATTATTTAAACATCGTAATGGTGGCACGTGAACAGCCAAATTTAGGACACTAGGCTAAACATCCACTTGGTGGAGATATTGTAGAAGAGGTTCAAACACCGAGTGGGATAAGATAGGCTTTGAGATCCCTTTCTGCTGGAAAGTGTATAACTTCAATGGGACCCGATGAAAGGGCATTATAAGGAAATAATGTAGAGTTTGTCAAAGGGTACAAAACCTCCTGAATGCTCCCCTAATGGTGGTACTGGCACTTCGTGGGCAGGGGCCATTTTTTTTTAGACAGCTTGCTCTGTGTGGAATGTCCTCACGATGAACAATGATGTCGTAATCCACAGAACATCTGACAGTTCTGGTGGGTATTCATTGAGGTTAAAAGTCTCTTGAGGGGAAGCCGGGATGACTCAGTGGGTTAAGCGCTCATTTTGCAGCCCTGGGGATGGAGGATCGAATCCCGGCCCTGGCTCGTGCGGACCCATATGCTGAACTGGGGAGTGTCCCCAGTTCAGTTCTCTCTCTGTCTCTGTATCTCTCTCTCTCTCTCACTGTCAAAAACAATAAAAATAAAATAAAATAAATAAATAAAAATCTCTTGACAATTTTCTGAACCCAAAATGTAACTTTATTTGATGTGCAAACCAATTTTTCATGGTTTTCCAGGAATGTGTATACTGTGTAATTTTCAGGGCTGTTGTTTTAAAGAATAAAATCCATTTTATTGTATTGTAAGTTACACATATTTCAATCAAAACTAGGCTATTTTATTAATTTTTTTTAAAAGTATGTATTAATTTGGGTTATATTTTTTTTAATAAATTTTTATCCGGTTCTGTATGAGACTTTTCTGAAGTTGTAGCTTCTTGCCCATATTCTTTTGTCATTAACATTTGTGTCCCCCAAAGATCAGGCTCTGTGACATGATGAGGGAATTTTATTCAGGATTTGTATCATAGAAATTATAAATACTAGGATCTCCAGAGAACTTTTAGTTAGGAATTCTATGACAAACCCTGAAGATCTCTGGATTTCTACACTATTTCCATCCCAAGAGATCTTACCTACTTGATAGTAGATTAAAGAAATATCTCTAGCCTACAAAAGTATTTTATCCAACTACTCTTTTTAGCTTAGTTGTCCTCACACTTCAGTATACATTGAATTACCTGGGCCACATGTAGAATAGATGTAGATGCACAGGACTTATTATCATGAAGTTGCATTTTTAAGAAGCATCCTTGTATTTCAGAGGTAGGTGATTCATAAGCTACAGATCTGAGGACACTGTTCAGATTATATGATTACTAATAGAGCCAAAGAGAAAAGCAAACCAGATCTTGATATCTCATCTGTCAAAATACTCTATTACCTGCTCTACAAGTACAATAGACTCACTCTTCTGGTCCTATGGGTAGAATCAACCAATTTTTTAAAGCCAATTATTTAAATGGTAACCCTGGCTAAAAGGTTTCAAAAATATATATCAAGATATGTATGTAAATACCTTCAAGTGAGAAAAAGTAGTGTTTCTATATTTAAATGATACACAGGTCACTAAAATAGGTCACTTAAGTTCATGTCTATCATATACATCTTAGCTAACGAAACTGGTTAAGAGCACAGCAAAATGAACTTTGGTTGGTATTTATTTGAATCCTAACTCAGAAAAGCTATTCTGAACTTTCCCCTTCAAAGAAACCCAGTCTATTTTAGGTTATTGGATCTCAGATTTAGTTTTGGCAAAGAGTGCTCCAGTGATTTTATGGTACTTCAGCTGACAGTTTCTGTAAACAAACAAACAACAACAACAACACTCCGTTTATGTAAATAGTTTACAAAATCTAACATTAGAGAGGCTTCAAATGAATTACATGAGTTATGGGGGAAGCCGAGATGTCTCAGCAGGGTAAGTACTCGCTTTGCAGCCCCTGGGACCGAGGATTGAATCCCAACCCCGGCCCATGTGGACCCATATGCTGAACTGGGGTGTACTTCCCATGCGGGAGGCCCCAGTTCAGTTCTCACCTACCCCAGCCCCTTGGCTCGAGGTGGTGCACCTCCCATGCAGGAGGCCCCCCAACTCGGTGTCCACTCTGTGCAGCCCCTCCCACCTGTGTGGAATAAAACCATGTTGAAAACTGATGATGTACAACTATGGAGACTGTTCCAGGCCCTCCCCCTTCTCTCTGTCTCTATCTGTCTCTGTCAAAAACAATAAAATAAATCTTTAAAAAAATTAAGTAAAGTTAGTACAAATGCTGGTTAGTACATGCATTAGTCAGGGGTCTTCATAGAGAGAGCAACATTCTCTCAATCAGCCACTCTCTGACAGAGACAGTGGAGTGATCCCATGTACGATTTTCTTCTTAGAGGAAGATCTTAGGAAAGACTACATTTCAGCTTTCCATCAATCTGTCACCAGTATATGGGGGGGGAGGGGGTCCTGGAATCCCCCTTTTTGTTCTCAGCCCACCACCATCCATTTAGCTGTGGCTTTTGTGCATCTCCTGAAAAAGGCAGGAGGAGGACTTCCTTTTGGTCAAGGCTGAAGCTTCTCTCTTTTCTCCATTGCTCTCTTCAGAAATGCGTGTCACACTGAAATTGGGTTCCTTGAAGCCCATGGCCAATGTTACTCTCCTTGTTCCAAGGCCTCTCTTGCCCTAGGAGCTCCTCTTCATTTCTGGTCCCTCCCCAGAGCCTCTGAAATGACCAATGTTTGGTTTCTCACCTTTAACTGCCAATCAGTGGTGGGGAGAGGGGACATCTGATTAGGTCCCCCTGATACCTTTCTGCTACCAGTCACAAACAAACACACGCCTTCTTAAGAAAGTCGTCTGGGCCTTGCTTTTACACTCTAGCATGTGGAAAGAAATCCAAGGCTAATAGTGCTAGATTTGTATCAAAGGCATTATTTGTGTTCCTCAGACAATATGAAAACACAGTGGCTTGTACACATGCTGGAACATTCTGCTATCTCACTCGCCAGTTTATTACTATTTTGTTAAGTATTAATACAACACATAGTAATTGATTATTAAAAATACATAATTATGTCTAACTTTCTAATTCATAAAAAGATACAGACTTTGGTTTTGCATATTTATGAGGCTCTGTGTATGCTTTTTGAAAAAATGAGCTGGGAGATAATGAGCTTACTAAAAACTAATTTATGGAACCAAATTAAAACTCACTCTATTTCACTGAAAAATTGTATTCGTTTGGTCTCTAAGACTAATTTTCTAAGAAAGCCAGAAGAGAGATTCACAATTGTGCTATCCTTGGTAGTACAGTAGTGAGCATATCTGCCTTCCACAAGAATGTGGAACCACATTGATTTCTTTTATGCAATACTAAACTAAATTAAATTGTTTCTTTTTTCAACATATACTTATTAAAGTCAACTAAGTCACTATGCTGGTCTTTATAAATAATAGGAAACAAGCATGCAAGCTCCTAATTGTCACAGACCTTCCAATTACTGTGTAGGGGTGGCTAGGGTGAGGAAATATTGAACAAATGAACTCCCCCCAAATTGTAAATGTACATACATAAATACTTTCAAATAATGACAAAAATATAAAGGAGAAGCAGAGGGTAGTATGAGAGAAAACAAAGGGGGCCATTGTCATATCTGTGGGCCTACTATGCATATCCAGCCACTGGAATAATAGAAGTGTCATTCAACACTGAAATACCAGGTTTTCATCTTACACCTGTTAGAATGTCTATAATCAATAAGACAAGGGATAACAAGTGCTGGAGAGGCTGTGGACAAAAAGGAACCCTCATACACTGCTGGTGGGAATGTAAACTGGTATAACCACTATGGAAGGCTGAATGGAGGTTCCTCAAAAAATTATGAATGGAATTACCATATGACCCAGCAATCCCTCTACTGGGCATCTACCCAAAAGACTTGAAAACCTTAATCTTTAAAGATGTTTGTACCCGCATGTTCATCGCAGCAGTGTTCACAGTGGCCAGAACATGGAAACATCCAAAATGCCCTTCGGTAGATGACTGGATACAGAAGATGTGGTACATTTACACAATGGAATACTACTCAGCGAT